>JAJPUD010014076.1:0-21100 GCA_023553655.1 Myrmecobius fasciatus
AAAAAAGTGCCTGCCTTCGAGGAGTTTACATTATACTAGAAGAATCAAATATGTTTATAAATAAGTAGCTACATAGCGATTTGGAGAATTGGGGGGTGTCAAGAAAGACTTTATGAAGGAGGTGCAGGGAGCTAGGGATTCTAAGAGAGCTGAGGAGGAAGGACAGAAGGAAGGGGGAGGGCCACAGTGAACAGAGAGCCTGTGTAAAAGCAGGAGATGGAATGTTGGGTGCATAAAACACAGCAAGGAGCCCACTTTGCCCAGAACATGGAGTACATGACAGTGCATGGTATAAGTCTTGCTCGTGGAGGCTGGATGGAACTAGACTACAAGGAGAGAAGCCGACACTTTATAAAGTGGGAGCAATGTTTTAGAATTCTAAGGACACAACTTTGTATGGAGTCCTGCTATGTGTGACCTAGTATGGTGAGGTTATCCCAGGGAGGAAGAAAGATAATCTTCCTCCTCCAGTTTGGACTGTGCAATATCAAGCAATGGGGATAAGGAGCATGTGTATCACTCCCCCCACTTCTGATCAGAACTGCACTAATGTTCATTGAATAGACTGGAGTGCGGATTTTAACAAGACCACCTCTATGTTATTCTTTACTCCAAAGGTCAAAACAGATTCTCCCCCCCCCAAAAAAAACCAACCCATGCTGAGCTCCAGCACTTTCTAACCCATCTCTCTAGCATTCCTGGACCAGCCCTTCCATCCACAACATCACTCCCTCAACCTGTCATCCAGGTATCCCTTAGAGAAGGAAACTGACAAAGAGTGATGGGAAATCAAGCCCAGAACTATGAGTGAGAAAGCAAAAAGCTTTATCTGAGATAGATAGATGGATAGCAATAGATAGATATAAAATGATATGAAAGAGTGAAGGAGAAGTAGGTAGAACTGATAGACATGGATATGTAGGGAGAGAGGAAAAGGAAGAGAAGGAGAAAAGGAAAGAGAAAGAGAGAAGGAGAAAGTTAATAGATATAGAAAGGTAAGTAAATAGGTGCTTAGATACTAGAAACAGGTAGAGATGATGGAAATAGATGATAGATAGATAGACAGATGTATAATAAATAAATAGATGAAGATCATAGAAATAGAGATGATGGAGAAAGATACATAGATGGAATTTATTAGACCCTTGCAATGTGCCAGTATTGTTAAGTATATATATATATATGCTTTTATATATATATATATTTATATATACATATATGTATATATACATATTTATATGTGTATATATACACACACACACACTTAGTTGGTGAAAAAATGCAAATGTCTTAAATAATGGCTAAGGAATTAAAAATACCAAATTCTGCAAACAAGACATCTGTCTGGCAGGCCTAAAGGGAGATCATGAAATATGGCTTCCTGTGAGCTGTGGCTTCCTGTCAGAGAAGATAGAGAAGGTCAGATTTGAAAGAGTGATAGAGAAAGAATATGGCATGATATGAAAGGAACTGGATTTGGAGTTTGATGTGGTGCAACAAATAGAGAACTGGGCTTGAAGTCAGGAACACTCAAGTTCAAATCTGTCCTCAGACACTTACTAGCTGTGTAGCCCTGGGTTAGTCACTTAACCATTTTTGCCTCAGTTTCCTCATCTGTAAAAAACAGGCTGGAGGAGGAAATGGCAAACCATGCCAGAATCTTTGCCAAGAAAACCCCAAATGGGGTCACAAAGGGTTGGAACATGACTGAAATGACTGAACTAAAGCTCTTGGTTTGAATCCCAGCTCTGCCTTTCATAAGTCAAGCAATCTTGGTCAAGCCACTTAACCTCCAAGGAAGTTAAAGGATTTGCTCATAGTCCCAGTAGATTTGGGGGGGAAATTAAAAGGGAAAAATCAAACAGATACATTGAGTTGAACACGATGGCAAGAAGTCCAGACTGAATTGTCTCATATGAGGCCAAAAGGCAGGACTTGTTGGTAAATGCTTAATAATTGTCTTTCTGCAGGGGTGGGGTAGACATGTGCTTACCACACAGATTCAAGTTTCATCTTCATTCCTAGTATTTTCTCCATCACTTTCTTAAGTCTAGAAATCAGCAAAACAATCAATCAAGCCCTGATTTGCAGCATTTGATGATTTCCAAAGTATAAATACTCACATTGAAAATTTAACAATTGGCTCTGGCCCTCAGGAGACAGTTCAAACTGGCTCTAATACACCCCTGCCTGGAGATCAGGAGCCAAGTCAGGGCTAGAGATAGAAGGAGATTTGCTTGATACAAGGAAAAGAGGAGTAAATTTGCAGTCAGAAAACCTGTTTGAATCAGAATCTCCCACTTATGATTTGTGTGAGCTTGATCAAGTCATTGCTGTCCTTTTCTGGGTCTCAATTTCCTCATCTGTAAAATGAGAGAGATGAATGTGATGTCATCTAAGGTCTCTTCCACCCTGGGGATTTTCTGGCATTTGAATTACACAGCAAGTTTGTTCTGATTATTGTTGCTATTCTGTTCTTCAAAGAGGGAAGGGTTTAGGGAGCTCTCCCCAGTAATACCCCAAATTGGGTCCCCAAACACATGTTCCTTTAAGCTTATCCCAGTAAGCTTTTCACCCAGAATTTCATCTGTACTTGAAAACAACAGTCCTTTTCCACACAACCTAAATACCAACAATCTCTTCCTCATCACTGAAATCCCTTCTCTATTCCCATTTGTTTTCCCACCCACATCCCAAATCCCTAAAGTGTATGAAAGTCATACATCTGTGTTTTCAAATTGTGTCTTCCCCCATCTTCAGTGAAAAAAAAACACATTACTTAGTGAGGGGGCAGCATGGTGTAACAGAATCCCGGATGAGGGGTCAGGAGGGGTTCCATGGTCTGCCCCTGGATCTGCTATTCATTAACTGGGTGACTTTGGGCTAGTCACCATTAACCTATCTGGGTCTTCACTTCCGTGTTAGTAAAATGAAGGGGTCAGACTAGATGCCCCCTCATATCCTTTTAGTTACTGGCAGACTCGGATTCTCTGATTTGTAAGGAATCCACAGTATTGCTGGCTTTGGTCCTAGGACCCCCACATAAGAAAGACATGCCCTGGAGCTCTGAAAGGTCCTACAGTACAAAAGCTCGTGTCTTCTCTCTAGGACTGAGCTGAAGAGCAGCTGGAGCAACAGATCAGTTTGCTCCCTATTCATAAGAAAAAAAAATCTAGATCTTTCCCAATGATATATCCTGTCTTATTAGTGTGGAAAACCTAGGAATCTGGATGATGAGTATATAATCAAAAATTACCCCCAAGAAGTCATGGGGTCATAGATTTTAAGCTGGAAAGAGACCATCAAAAAACCCAAACTCTTTATTTATTAACTGGAAAACTGAGACCCAGAGAAGTGACTTGTACAGTGAGTTGTATAGCTTGGAAGTGGGATTTGAGTTGAGTAGCCTAAGGTAGGAGTCTTCCTGACTATAAGTCTCTCATTCAGTCCTTTATGCTTAACCTCTCCCTCTATCCTTAAGCCAAGAGTATTTAATGTAGGATCCATGAACCCCTAAGAGGTCTGTGGATAGATTTCAGGGAGTCCATGAAACTCGATTGGAAAATAGAGAGAAAGAGAGAGAAATGGAGACAAACAGAGACAGAGAGACAGAGACAGAGAGAGAGAGAGACAGAGAGAGAGAGAGAAAGACAAAGACAGTCAGAGACAGAGAGAGGGAGAAAAAGAGAGAGAAAGAGAAAGAGAGATGGATAGATAGATGGTTGGATAGATGAATGGATAGATGAGGAAGTAGATATATACATACATGCATGATGCATAGATGTAACATATAGATATCTTCATCTCAATATAATTTATTTCCTTTGTAGTAGTGTTTATTTCATGCATTTAAAAACATGATTCTGAGATGTTCCTAGGCTTCAGACTGCTAAAAGTACTAAAACAATAAAAAAAAGAACTTTTGCCCAAAGCCATCTTTGAGAAAAGGCTGGCATGAACGGAATCCTATCTAAGGAAAAAGGAAAAAAAGAAACCAATTTAATATTATCTAGATTTGCAATTTGAAGCAATGTTAGAAATCATCTCATCCAATTCTTTCATTTACATCATTTGGGAAACTGAGACCCAGGGACCTCCCTAAGTAAATTGAGGAAAAATTGAGTTCTATTTTTAAAGATCCCCTGGGGATGAAGATTTTACATCTTCCTTGAATCCAGAAATTCTTCCTCATTTCTAACTGGCCACTGTCCTGAGGGAGCCTAAGCCTTTCCTCTTGGCCAGTTTTCTGTAGACATGGAGAAAATTGGTCAGTATTGAAGTGTTCTTTTTTCTATCTGAAGCCAGTCATTAACTTCTCTGAGCCCTCTTGTTTCCTAGGATAAATCCCCAATGTTCTGTATAACCTTTCCTCATAAATTCTATTTTCCAGTCTTTTGTCCATTCTAGATCTTTTCTGGATCTTTTCCATTTTCTTCATACCACTTTTTTAAACTAATAGGTGAAATTGAAGTCCTCCTTTAGTGTCTTTATCAAGTATAATGAAAGGTTTGCCTCCTAGCTTCACAAGTAATATTAATAATATATCAAAATATTATATCATATATATATATATGTTATATCAAAATATATCATGTAACATTATATCAATATTATGATGGCCACATTAGCTCTACCTTATTCCCTTGTGTTGAATTTGGAGGAAAGCATGGATGATAGAATGAAAGGAGAATCAGTCTTGGAATTAATTAATTAATGAGAACCAGCCTTGTGGAGTCAAAACCTGCCTCTGGTGCACTTTATCAGTTTGAAGGTGGGCAGTTTATTTAATCTCCCTAGATCTTAGTTTTCTCACCTATAAAAATGAAAAAGTTGGACAAGATGGTTTCTGACATCACTTTAAACTCCAGTTCGATAAAACTAAATGGGTTTCTTTTTTTTTCCTCCCTCAGTTGGTGTCATGACAATTTTTGCTCATCCCGTTTCATTTTGTCCCTAATGTCCTTTTCTATCAGTACAAAGTGACTTTTCCCCCTCATTTCTTTCCACCTTAATGTCAACTGCAAAACCATGAGCCATGCTCTCCATTCCATCCTGTCAGTAATAGATAAGACCTCTAAGTGCTCCCAAATCTAGGAATAATCTTCTGGGACCACTCCCAACATGCTCCTGGGCTGAACCTAGAATCCCAGCAAGCTTTCCCTCCACCCTAGAAATATAACTTGGGGAGGAATTTCTTGATTCTTATTTTATCACTAGACTTTATTTTTTATTTTATCGATAGATTTTTCTTGCAGCTTGCTGGTAGGGTGGATAAGAGTGCTAGAACTGAAGTCAAGAAGACCTGAGTTCAAATTCCCTCCTCAAAAACTTACTGACTCTAATCAAGTTATTTGACTTCTTTCAGCAGAGGTTTCCTCATTAATAAAATGGGTATAGGGGCAGCTAGGTAGTGCAATGGATAGAGCACCAGCCCTGAAGTCAGGAGGGCCTGAGTTCAAATCTGATCTCAGACACTTAACATTCCCTAGCTGTGTGACCCTGGGCAAGTCACTTAGCCTCAATTGCCTCAGCAAAAAAAATAAAATAAAATAAAATGGGTATAATAATAGCACCTACATCTCAGGGTTAGTGTGAGACTTATATAAATAATATTTATAAAACACTTTGTAAACCTTAAAGTTCTATGTAAATGCTAGGGATTATCTTGGGGGTTTGTATTGCCTAGATTTCCCCTGTAAGTCTCTTCATATCATTCTCAGAGACACTTGTTAGTTATATGATTATAGGCAAATTTCTGTCCCCCACTATCTTTGTGTGTAAAATGGAGTTGGGAATAATAATTTCACCACCTATTGTGAAGATAAAAAGTTATAACATAGGCAAAACACTATATAAAAGCCAAATAGGTTATCATGGAGTAATTTATGCTAAAGTATTAATAGTTGATACAATCCAGTTAAGCAAGTGTTTATTAGAAAACTACCATATGCCAGGCACTGTGCTGAGCAGTCATGATACAAGCGGGGGAAAGTTTCTGTCCTCAAGGATCTTACATCGTAGTGGGAGGTTGGACAGGGATGAGGCTTTCAATGCCTTTACTCACAGGAGTGGTCAGAATTTCAGGCTCTGTAGCAATTGAAGAGTTAGTCAAAGGGTATCTCTTGACCTCCCTTTGTACACACTGTATCTTTCTGTCTCTCTCTATCTCTGTCTCTCATTGTCTCCATTTTTCTCTCTGTCTGTCGCTGTCTCTGTCTCTCTTCTCTATCTCTGTCTCTGTCTGTCTCTCTTTCCCTCTCTCTCTGTCTCTCTCTCTCTGTCTCTCTGTCTCTTTCTCTCTATCTCTTTCTGCCTTTTTCCTTCCTCTATGTCTCTCTCTCTCTCTTTCCTCTGTCTCTCTGTGTGTGTTTCTCTCTGTGTCTGTGTGTGTGTGTCTCTGTCTCTCTCTTTATCTGTTTCTCTATCTCTCTTTCTCTTTCCTGTTTCCTTCCCTCTTTCTCTTTCTTTTACTTGAGCAGGGCTAAGGACTGAAAAACCCCTTAATTTGCTAACTTCTTAGTGCTTACAAATTGAAACAGTTGGATCGACCATGCCATTGTGAAGGACTGGTCGGAGGGAGACTAAGGGTGTGGATGTTCATGTTAGTCCCAATGAGCAGGGTACCTTGAGGTAATGTCTCATGCCATCTGCTCCCATTGTGCTCTGCCATAGTGTTCCATTGAGTGCTTAGCCCACAGTGGGGGCTCAGTCAGTCCCACAGAGTGAGCAATTGACTGGCTACCAGGACATTCCTGTGGTGAGATTTAGACAGAATGCCATCCACAGTGGTGGCAGCTGGGAGCAAAAAGGTCCTGGCAGGGTGGGTGTGGCTACTCCAACCCAGAGATACCAACTTAGTAAGTCTCCTTTGAGCCTTGGGGACTTACCCAATTAGCTTTCCAATTAGCGAATGAGATCATTCTGCTTCTGATCTTTCCCAGAAATAGTCTCCCTGAGAAGACAAGCTCCAAAATAACTAACATAGCAAGGCAGCAGAAAGGAAAAGACTGAAGAAGGGATTATTAACAACTAATTATCTTCTTCTAAAAAGGAGAATGTAAACATGGGCTCAAGAGCATTATTGAAAAACCAAACATGGGACACAGTGACACCTTCTTATGGTTTGTAACCTGCATTTCCTGCCCCAGGACACTCTTTGACTTAAAAACAGTTAATCTCTTTGTCTCTCTCTGCCTCTTTGTGTGTCTGTCTTTCTGCTTGTTTCTGTGTCTTTGTCTCTGTATGTGTTTATGTCTGTCTCTCCTCACTCTGTCTCTGCGTGTGACTCTCTCTCTCTCTCTCTCTGTCTCTGTCTCTTTCTCTGTCTCTCTCTCTGTCTCTCTCTCTCTCTCTCTCTGTCTCTCTCTCTCTCTCTCTCTTACTTACGTAGGGCTAAGGAATGAAAGACCCTTTAATTTGCTAACTTCTTAGTGCTTACAAATTGAAACAGTTGGATTTGTACATTATCCTCCATTTGGCTAATCATAACTTTAGCCAGGACTGCTTGAATGATTAAGAGTCTCATGATTCATAAATAATAAATTACTCTTCCTTAAAAAATTGAACAGCTTCCAGATTACATAGACCCTCCCCTGCTTAGTTCAGGATGCCAGACATCATTCAATCTTTTCAAGACCATGCCATGTGAAAATTAGGTGAAGGATGATTTTCTTTTATCCTTTGGTGACTTGCTCTGAAATAGTTAGAGAAAGTTGGGGGTGAGGGGTGGAGTTTGTATTCGCTTGTATTAAAGTAGTCTAAAAAGTGACTTGATAGCTGTCTTCAAGTACTTGAAAGGCTAATAAATGAAAGGGGGTTTGACTTTTCCTTCTTGGCCCCAGTGGACTGAACAAGGAATCATGGGTAAAAGTTGCAAAGGCAAATTTAGACTAGATTAGACAATTCTAATAATTGGAACCCTGGAATGGGCTACTTTGAAAGTAATAGATTCTCTCTCATTGGCCATCTCAAAAGCAAAGACTTGTCAGATATGACAGAGAGGGTTTTGGTCTAGATGGCTTCTGAGGTCCTTTCCAATTGTGGGATTTTGACTTCTAGGAGCCAAGATGGTGAAACAAGATAGGAAATGACCTGAGCTGTCCCCAGTTTATCTCAAAAAACAACAACAACAACAACTATAAGGTAGCACTTCAAAATGAATTCTGGACCTGCTAAATTTGTTGTGAGATTCTGTGATTCTGAGATCTAGAAACACAAAGTGACTTTTTTTTGCTGAGGCAATTAGGGTTAAGTGATTTGCCCAGGGTCACACAGCTAGGGAATATTAAGTGTCTGAGGCCAGATTTGAACTCAAGTCCTCCTGACTTCAGGGCTGATGTTCTATCCACTACACCACCTAGCTGCCCCTAAAGTGACTTATTTTTTTATGAACAATTAAAACCCAAGTCCTTCATCCCTAAATCTTTTTCATTGTACCATAATATCTGTTTCAACAAAACACCTCAATATGATAATTCCTTTTCAGATCTGCCATCACTAAGCCAAGAAAAATCAAAGAAAGACCCCTTAATGCCCAGTGCTGAGTTTGGGCTATCACTATTAAAAATTACTCTCCTTCTACATCTGTGAGATGTATCTAAACCTCTCTCATCTGGGGGCTCTTGTCAATCAACCCACACCAATTCATGGACTTTTTGTAGCCTTAATATGTGACTGACACATGGGGATCACAAAGAAAAGTATATGCTGTGGCTGTGTAAGCATTTATGATCCCCATGGAGACAACCAATTCAACTGAATTCAATTCAGATCTGTAATCACTTTGGGATTGACTCCTATATGCAAGGCCTCAAAACTACCATGAATAAAATTATATAGTCCATGTCTCTATATAATCATTCTAATGAATCACAATCTGTGGATCCCAGAGAAAACATAATAGGCTAGACCATTTAGTTTGCCATCGTCCCAATATAACAAATAATTTTGCTTTGAGAAAGTTTTATTCCAGTGGAGATATCAGCATCCAGTGCAAGCTAATCCAAAAGCCATTTTCTCTTCCAGATTTTCACTAAAGATTCTTATTTTCTAGCTGTAATTAGAAAAATAAAGAATGAAAGGATCATAGATTTAGAGAAGAGATTTTGGGAGTCACTAGTCCTTACTTTACATATGGGGAAACTGAGGCCCAGAAAAGGGAAGTGATTTGCCCTACTAGGATCATAGGATTATAGAGCTGGAAGGGGTCATCTAGTCCAATTCTTTCATCTTACAGATAAGGAAACTGAGGCCCAGAGGGAAAAAGTGGCTATTTAAGACAATAAAAGTAGTGACAGAGGTGAGATTTGAACCCAGATCTTCTAACTCCAAGACTAATGCTCTTTCACTTTACCATTTCCATTAAGTCCATTCTAGACTGGTCAGAAATGATAAAAATCCATTTTTGCACTCCTTCACCACCGTCCTTCCTTCAAGACTGAGCTCAGGTGCCTCATACTTGGGGAAGTATTCCCTAATTTTTCTGGTTGTTGATGGTTCTTACCTCCTTGGATTACCTTGTATTTAACCTCCATAGCCAGGCTATGATGCTGTAGAAAGTAAGCCCCTTAAAGGAAGACCCTTGGACCCATCAAGTACTAGATATTTGATGTTTGATGAGTTGAATTAAATTTCTTATTCAGGATTTTTCCTTTCAAGAGGAGGGGGAAAATGTTTTTAAGAAAAAAAAATTTTTAAGTTGCTTCCTATGTGCCAGATACTATGCTAAATGTTTCACAAACATTGTCATTTGATTGCTATCTCAAAATCAATGTAGACAGGTTGATTACTTAAGTTTTCTTAATTTCTTTTATGGTTCAGGATAAGAACTTAAAACTTGTATATTACTATATCTATTCTGGATACTTACAACTTAGGGAAACATGGAGCATGAATTCTGAGGCACATTTGGATTTCACAAAAGAGAACTTATTAACTGGGGGAAAAAGAGACCATAGGAACCATAAATTCAATTCAGTAAATCAATTGAGTAGCTAAGGAGCCAAGTGGCTCTTTAGATTTGGTAAAGGGAGATGCTTTACCAGGAATTCTCTATGTTGGTAGATTCATAAATAGGAGGGGGGGAAATAGAGAATGAGACAGAGCCAGAGAGCAGAAAGCAGGCCTAAATGGAGAGGAGAGAGACAGAGACAGAGACAGAGACAGAGACAGATGGAGAGACAGACAGAGAGAGACAGAGACAGAGAGACAGAGACAGAGAAACAGAGACAGAGAGAGAGAAGGGGGAGGGAGGGAGAAGTAAGGAAGGAGAGACAGACAGAGATGAGACAGAGACAGAGAGAGAGACAGAGACAAAGAGAGAGATAGAGACATACAGAGAGAGACAGAGAGGAGAGAGAGAGAAGGAGAGAGAGAGAGAGAGAGAGAGAGAGAGAGAGAGAGAGAGAGAGAGAGAGAGAGAGAGAGAGAGAGGAGAGAGGAAGGGAGAGAGAGAAGAAAGGAGGGAAGGAGAGAGAGGAGGGGCACAAAGACAAAGAAGATAAACAGAGGGAGGAGGAAAGGTCTTGAAGAGATTTTACTGAACTGTGCTTCCAAAGAAGTTGGGAAGTTCCAAAAGGTAGAGATAAGGAGAAAGGGCATTCTAGGCATGAGAGACAGTTTGTGCAATGGCATATAGAAGAAAAATGGAAAGCCATTTATATTGGAACAAATAGTACATGAATGGGAGTATAATGAAATAAAACAAGAAAAGTAGGTGGGGAAATGCACTATAATGTAAAATATTTTATATGCCAGGTTAAAAATTTTGCTTCTACCCTTCATGTAGAGAAATAGGAGCCAATGAAGATGTTTGATGGAATACGTTGATCTATATTGATGGAATACCAACTTGTCAGCTATGTGGAGGATAGCTTAGAAAAGGGAGAAATTAAAAATAGGGAAGCTATTGTAATACTGTAAGGCAGGGCTTCTTGAACTTTTTTTTACTCACAATCCTTTTTGCCCAAAAAACTTTTATGTGATCCTAGATATACAAGTATATAAAATAGATATACAAATCAAACATTTACTGATAGTAAATCATAATTTTACGACCCCTATATTCAGTTACATGAGTCACAGTTTAAGAAGCTTTGTTCTAAAGGAGAGGTAATGAGAATCCAAAGTGGAGTTGGGATGTCATAGGACCACCAATGCCATGGAGTCCCTCATAACATATGGGCTTCCACATCATAGGACACAGTTCCTCTTCAATTTCCCAAGTAACATAAGAGGAGAAAGGATATATGATTCTATTAAAAAGCATGTGGCACATTTGGGCTAGTGGCAAATACTAGAGTATACAAAAGTAAGGCCTTTTCTCTTGGCCCTGGTTGATTGAAGTTATATTCATTTCACCATTTCTAATAGTTATGATATATAATTTCTCCCATTTAATCACTACCACATTCTTTTGACAAATAAGGTCTCCGGCTATATTTAACATAAATGCAGATATAGCATCAGAATAATAATATTTATATATGTGTATGTATGCATATAATTATGTATAATAGGATTTATTTAGTGCAGCCATTAAAATAATCACATATTTAAAAAAAACAATACATGATCCTTACATCAGGAAATAGTGTAGTGTTACTCTCAAGTCAGAGGACCTAGATTTCAATCTTACCTCTGATGCTTATCATTTTGTGACATTGGGCAAATCATTTCATGTCCCTGTTTCCTCATTTGGAAAATGAATCTATTATCCTATGTCAAGGTAGTTTAACTTTCAATTATCCCCTTTACTAAACAAAAGAGAGTTTATACTCACCAGCAAAGTATATGACAGTGTTAGCACATGTGTCTATTTACATGTGACAGATAATGTTCAAGATCTGGGTAATGTTCAGAGCAAATGTAATAGACTGAGATACTATGTTTTAGTTTCATGACTGTCTTTCCCTATTAACTCAGAAAATTGAAGCTGTTCACATGTTAAGAAGCAGGATTTCTTATGTTTTTGTTACATTAGATTCAGTTGCATGGGATAATGTTGGATTTTAGCCAGCTGGAACAGGTTCTCTACTACATGTGGTTGGGATTGAGAACTTTCAGTGTCCCCCTCTCTCCCATCACAGTCATGGATTCAGGCAAATTCACAAGTGTGTCACCTGCTGTGGGAGAAAAAAAAAAGACACCTAGCCAAAGTTAGAGCCATTTTCTCTGTTCAGGATCTGTGTTAGAAAATCATTAAATGCCCCAAAGCAGGAGCATGACAATTGGGAGGTAGAGGAAAAGTCATTGTTTTCACCAATTTCATTTTCTTTGGTTTTTTCCTTCTCTTTTGTCAACCCAGAAAATCACACCTAGCTCTTGATTATGCATTCTATCTCTTGTGCAATGATCCTTTTCAACAAGAACAATTTTTGTTTAGAATTTAATGTAGTAGAATACTGTCGGTGAGGCTCTAGATTCAAACTGCAAGTCTTTACTATTCACTGTCTGTATGACCTTCAGAAAATGATCTAGGTTCTTTGAGCTTCAGTTTTGTCATCTATAAAATTATCTATAAATCATGTATAAAATTGAACTCTCTGAAATCTAAGAGCCTTTCCATCTCTACACCCTATGCTGCTATGAATAAAAATTATAACTATGGCTCCTGTTTATAATCTGCCTTTACTGGATCTCACTATCATTCTTTGCTTTGTCACTTAAATTCCTGGGAGTACATATGTGAAAAAAAAAAGACCTTTAATAAAAACAGGATGTTCTGGATGCACTCCAAAGTTGGCTGTCCAATCATGATCTGGGAAGATCCGTGGTGTACTTGGCTGGACAAGAGGGGACCATCCCAAACCCAGCCTTGATCTATGGTGTAACATGCGTACGATGTGTTCTCTCTGAGGATGGTTTCCAAGTCTTCTATTTCCTTTGGCTCTAGCTCCCTGGAGCTCCAAGGAGAGGGCTCTGTACACAGTGTCTACTGCTGATGTGATACTGAAGGACTGACATATGAGTGGCCCTCATCTAGCCTTTATGGAAGAAGACCAGCTAGAATAACATTATCCCTTTACTTTGGAGCTCTTAAGACATACTTCAAATCTATTTCTCTTTCATTGTCAAGTAACTGGTCTCCTACACTCAAAGATGCTTCTATATTTCAAAGATATTAACAATAATAGATGAGATTTGTGGAGTACCTACTATGTGCTAGGCACTGTGCTAAGCACTTTACAGATACTATCTCATTTGATCCTCACAAGAATCGTGTAAGTATTTGCTAATATTATCCCCATTTCACAGTTGTGGAAACTGAGGCAGACAGAGATTAAGTGCTTTGTCCAGGGTTATAAAGCTAGTAAGTATCTGAAACTAGATTTGTACTCAAATTTCCTCATTTTGGGACCTTTGCCCTATCCATTTGTGATCTAGCTACTTCTTAATTTTACTAATAAAGAAACTATGGTATAATATACTGAGAAGTGGTCTCTGAATGACCTAGGTTCAAGCTCTACCTTCTCAGGCTCGCACCGTCAGAGAAAATTACTCTCATTACTCATAGGAAACTCTCTTAAAACTGCAAGTTGCAGAACACCTGCTGTTCTGTCCTAGGAGACAGAATTTCCTCACAAAAAAAATTTTCTACATTAATAAAACTCAGGATTAGATCTAATCCCACTTCCAATTTTATTTAAAGCTAAACTCCAAAGAAATGTGTTCAAATGTTATGATCAAGCAATCCCTTATCAATTTAATGAGATATTTATGATATTAAGTTTCTACAATATTTTGCACATTTTACTGGCACTGGGGATGCAAAAATGATACCAAAACCATCCCTGCCCTCAAGGAACTTGCCTTCTAGTGGGAGGATGAGACAACCCTACCCATGAATGAAGGTGTTTTGAAGGAAGAGAGAAAACTAGCAATCTCAGTAGTTATCCCCAATCTCTCAGTTTCCCTCAACCACCATATTCAATCAGTTTCAAGATCTTGTCATTTTGACTTGCGCAGCATCTCTCCCCATACATCCCTTCTCTCCATTCATATAGAAGCCTGTCTAGTTCAGGCCTTCAATTACAAAAGGCACCTAATTGGTCTTTCTGCTTTGAGTCTATCCCTACTCCAATCCATCCTCCATTGAGTTGCCAAAGCATTTTTCCTAGAGCTTAAATCTGACTGTATCACCCTCACTCTAGTGGTCCTTAGTCCCTTCCCTATGTTCTCATTTCTTATATCTTCAATAGTCTTCCTATATACTATGGAAGTGGGGGAAGGCCCCCAAAATTAATTGCTACAACAACCCCAGGTGATGATGAGCTGAAAGCTAAGTACGGCAACCTCCCATTTCTTAAATTCTATGAGTTGATAATTTTGTACAGACAGCAAATGATGTCATAAAAATCCAAATGGCCTTTGGCAGAAAAAGGTCCCCCATCCAAGTATTAAGGGAATTTTCTTGGAGGAAATTAAATGATAGAGGTAAGAATGAAGAGCATAACATTAAGGCAAGGGGAGTGGCTTGTGATGTCAAGGTCGTATAATGGTAATAATTTCTTTGCTTAGAATGAAAGGAAGTGCAGGAAGGGAAGTAAGGCTGGAAGGAGGAGGGGGTAGGGAAAAGGGAGGGCTTTCCAATTCTAGTCTCTGAGGTATCTCTCACATCCAAAGGCAACATTCTCAACTTCCTCTGGTTATCTCCTGTGGCCTTATTATAGCTCCTTCCCTCTCACCAGCTAATCAGCATCCTCTGCTTTGGTTTTCTCAAGTGTTTTTGTTTTCACAAAGGTGTCATCTGCACTACTATTTCTGAGCTATGTTTAAAGCCCTTAACTGAGCTTCAAACCAGGTAGCACAATTTGCATAAAACCTGCCGACATTCAGAGAAAGCCTATTGGATGGTTCCAAACCCTGGACAAAACTAAGCAAAGCCCTGTGGGAAACACAGATAGGAAATGTAAAAAAAAAAAAAAAAAAAAAGCCAAGAAAGATAGAGGAATATAGTGCATTAACAAGGGAGCATTAAGACATCAATGGGCTGGAAAGACAAGTTTTGAGCGATTTGTGGCCTGTCAACTGTTGGGAGGGGGAGAAAGAAAAAGATGTGGCAGAGGAAGATCCTGATATTCTGAAAAATGGTAGAGATTTGTGGCACAGTGTAGTACTAAAGAAGAAAATAGGTTGGTGAGGGAAGAGCTCATTCTAACTGCAGAAAATTTTAGTTTAGACCTGGCAGCAAGTGAAAAGCAAAAGGAAACCAGAACCTGAATGAAAGTGAATAAATGAATGAAAGTTATTTATGAAATACTTAGAATGTGTCAGGCTCTGTACCGACTACTAGAGATACAAATATGAAAGGGTGGGATTATCAAACCATTGGAGATAGACTCAAATAACCCCAAAAACATCATAATATGTTGAGTTAGAGCTGTCAGAGACCTCCCCTTCTTTTTTTTCTCAGAAGAGCAAACAACCTGCCATCAAGGTTAAGTAATTTACCCAAAGACAGGGCAGGGTTTAAATCCAGATCACCTAACTCTAAAGCCAGTGTTCTTTCCACTTCACCACCCCTATCATCCTTCTTTTCCAAAGTCAACATTAATTGACTTCCACTCACCATCATAATTCACTTTGGGGAGAGGGATGGCCTGGCTTACTTCATTCATATTCTTTCATCAAACTTATTGTCTGGGGGCCATTTTTCTTCTCTGCTGCCCAACCCAGAATCTTATTGTAGAACTTGCTGGCAGGATTTGAGTGCCAATTTTAATTATTGATCTAAATTGTGTGTGTGTGTGTGCACTTGTGTGTGTATGTGTGTATATATATATGTATGTATGTATATATGCTTTGTCCAAGTTATGAGTAGAACTTTCAACCAATAGATTTTTCATTGATAATCCAATAAATTTGAATATTGTCCTTCTAGCATTTGAATTAGAAGGTTAACCTAAACATGTGAAGAGAACATTTACTGTGTGATATGACTGAAGGGAGGATCAATATATCAGCCAATTAATGAACCACATTTTACTAAGTACCTATTGTGCTCCATCCTACAATGGCAGAAATGAAACATTCCCTGCCTTCAAAGAGCTTAAATTCTGTCAGGGAACTTAACACACACACACACACAAACTTAACACACACACAAACACAAACACTCATATAGTATAGTTTTATTTACATATATATATACATATATATAGTTATAGTTACATACACCATATGAACAAGCTGACTGTTGGGAGGAGGCAAAGAATTGTCCCACGACAAGACGGTAGATGAACCACAAGAACTTAATACAAGCTGTGATGTAAGACAAAGAGCATTGAATTTGAACCCAGAAAACCTAGACTGAATTTTCACATCTGCTACTTTCTTTTTTGTGATTTTGGGTTAATCATTTCTTCCTTGGGTCTCAGTTTCCTCATCTGTTGAAATGAAAAGCTTAAACTACCTTATTTGGGAAAAAGCCAAGTGCTTACAAGTGAAATAGCACTGATTCTAGAGTCAAAGGACCTGAGTTCCAATGCTGCTTCTGATGGCTATTGTCTATGTAACCCTAAACAAGACATTTAACTTCTCTGGATCTCAATTTCCTCAGCCATAAATGAATAAATGAATGAATGAATAGAAAGATAGATAGATAGATAGATAGATAGATAGATAGATAGATAGATAGATAGAATAAACTTGACTAGAAGGCTTTAAATGTCCCTTGCAGCTCTAAATCTATGATCCTATAGTCTCTCAGGTCTCTTCTAGATCAAAAATCAATGATTCCTTCTTTTCTCCAAAACTCAACTCTGGTACCATTTTCTAAATGAAATCTTTACTGATAACTCCCCTAAAATAATTAACTGGTAGATATTCTGAATAATACATATTAAATATAGTAATATAATATATCACACTATATGTGTATGTATACATAAAGGTGTATATGTATGTATATATATATATGTATACATATATATATACATATATATATAAAAGTTCTTGGAAGTCAGAAACTATTTCTTTTTTATCTGTTTATCCTTAGTACTTGGCACATAGTAGGTACATACTCAATTATAGATCATAGAATTAAAGACTGGAAAAGACTTTCATTTTACAGATGAGGAAACAGGCCCAATAAGGCTATATGATTTTCATGTAGTCACATGAAATGAGATTTGATGATTAATAATAATAATAATAATAATAGAATTTACATATTCACCTTAAGGTTTGCAAAATATTTTAAATATATTATTTCAACCAAGTCTCTTGGACTCGAACCCAAGAACCATCCACTATACTATACTGTCTCCCCACACTTGGTAATTGATTGGTTCTTTAATTTATGACCCCTTCAGATATCAGTTTCCTCAATTATAAAAATAAAGGGTTGAATTCAATGATCTCCATGGCCTCTGTCATCTGTAAGGCCATGAATGTCTTTCCTGCTGGCCAAAGCCAAGGAATAGTTAGATACATTCATATTACCCCTACTCATCCCCTTCAAATTCTCCATGCAGAGCTGAGCCAAAGAAAGAGCAATAAAAGACAAGTGTGGTGGGCATGGAAACAGTCGGGCCAACACTTTCTCTAACTCAGTATCACTAAATCACCAGAGGAGTCTTGTCCACGGGTCACATTAGGGACCACGTGGCAGGCTCCCAAATAGACTGACAGATTCACAAAACTTGGCCGGCTTCTGTGTTGAAGGGAAAGGGGCCTCCAAGGACAGCCTTCTGGAGTTCTCAGAAAGTCAGGAAATTCACAGAAGTGATTGACTAGAATAAGGCAAGAAGCTATTGCCTCAGATGGGATTTCAGAACAGATAGATGTGGTCATTCATAACACTCTGGAGTGTGTGAGAAGGGGAAAAAAAATTTTGATCCCCAAGCCAACATCACAAGTTTTGAGAAAAAAAAACATATATTTTTTTCTTATTAAACTTAGCTTTTTATTAAGGAGGGGAAAGGGGGAAGCCATAGACTTTCTGGATAGCTCACAATGTCAATGGAAAAGCAACTGATGGACATACACTATCTGTCCCAGAAGAAATAAGAATGAAACCTAGATTCGTCTCAGGGAATAGTTTCAACTGACCACACCTCTCTCTTAAATCCTTATTCAATTCAAAGAATAAGCCCACTGGAAAAAAACAACCAGCTTTAAAAAAAAACCCAGCTGACTGCCAAATAGATTGGTGACAAACATTGCCAACTCACCCTGGGGTTTCTACTGTGATCCAAAAGTAGATGGAAATTCCAGGTATACTAGTTCAAGGGAAGCTTATCATAGTCTCTCAGTCACCTAAGCAATCAAGCCCTAGGGAAAATGATAAAAAAAAAATCTTAGTTCTAAAACTCCATAGACCCTGTGTTTGAGAAATTAATTAAAGAAAAATGAGAAAAAGGATAGCCTGAAATATCACTGCTCAATCAATAAGCATCAGATGCCTACTATGTGCCAATAATACTAAGCATTGGGCATTCATTCTTCCACTCCATTCAACAAGCATTTATTAAGTAGCTGCTATAATTCAATCTCTTGGTAGGCACTAGAGATTTTTCCATCCTAGTCATTCAACAGGCATTTGTTTAGAATGCCTTATTATATTGTGCATATATTTATGTATATATATATATAATGCATATATAAAGTGCCTATTATGTGCTAGGCACTTGCTAGGTAGTTGTTGATTAAACAACTACATTTGATGCAAGATAAACCAGTAAATAGTCCTAGCTTATTTTCTCCTTCAAAACATTTACCAATTGCCACTATAACAAGACTTGGCAGAAAAAGTGAGTGGGGAGACTGTGTCCACAAGCAAGAAACCATTAGATGAAAAAGCATAGTTGGATTCATTGTATTTCTGGAGGAAAATGATGGAACTTCCTGCATTTAATAAATTGAACAGTGGAGGAAGAATCCAGAGATCTGGTCCCATTTTCACTTTGTGATCATAAAAATAGTTATAAGTAAATCACTGAACTGAAGTTTAGCCTATGGAGGGCTAAAAAAATCAAATGCTTTAACTCGGGGAGGAAAAAAATTCTATAAGTGAGAACAGAAACTTTCCCATATTTTGGAGATAATTCTGAAATCTTGAATGCCATAGTTTAAAGGCACCGGTTAGCTGAGTAGCTAGCATAGTAAAGGGACTTGATAGGAGGAAGAGTTGAAAGAATATTACAAGAAGAGTCAGGGAGAAATTTGAAGGACAGGTGTGAGGGGAAGGGATTCAACTTGTCCTGTTTCCCAGTGGAATAAAGATCCAAGAGCATTGAGAAGAAGTTACAAAGAGGCAAATTTGGGGTCAGAATTAGGAAAAATAGTCTAAGACTTTGAGAAATGCAATGGGGAGATGGGTTTCTCTGGGAGGTTGGGGATCTCTTCTCAATGGAGTTTTCCTGTCAAAGACTGGATGGCCACTTGTTAGCACTGTTGCAGTGGGGATAGTTGCCCTCTTAAAATTTCGTGATTCTGTGATGTTTAATGCCAGAAGAATGATGTTTAATGAAGACAGACACAGAAAGGATTTTTCTACACTTTTTTTCTACCCTCCACATTGCCCAAAATAGTGTAGATTATTATCTTGAAGACCCTCTATAGACGAGTTTTCAAAATACAGGTTTCTTTCAGTTTCTTTTCTAACTCTCAAAGTATTCCATCATCATCTCTTCTTAAGGGATTTAAATCCTTAAATAACAATGGGTACCTAAACATAACCTTGGATTCTGTGTCCAGCTTCCTTCTCTTTCTACCTGTTCTGTTCCTGAATTATCTCGTCTACATCCTTGGTACAGGGCATTTACTGATTGAAACTGTAAGCAGAGGATCATCTTAATGGCCAGACAGACGCGCACATTAGACATGGTAGAATCAGTGTCGTTGGGAAATTGGCAACATAAGCAAAAGACTGTTTGATGAAAGAAAGACCATAGATGGATTCATTGGGTCCCTGGAGAAAAATGTTGAGCCCTACTCTAATCTTGAGTAGACTATATCATCGTCACTTGAATAAATTATCAAAGTCAATAGTATAATGAGAAATGTCTATATAGTATAATGTGGAAAAGCAGCAGCATAAAACTCAATTAGGAACAGGAGCCACTAAAACTATAAATTTCCATTTAGGCTGCATATTGACTTAGAAAAATGATATATTGTTATTAATTGTGTTCTATTGTATTTTAGTTTATTGTGTTAAATCTTTCCCAATTATGTTTTAATCTGATTCTTTTATATTCAAGTGTTGCCACCCATTCCCACCTCCCTCACCCCACCAGACACACACCAGATCACAAACTTCTGATGTAAAGAGACCAGAACCTGAGCTATATCCTGGCTCTGGCACTTTCTATCTGTATGATTTTGGACAAATCCTTTGAATTCTCCAGGACTCAGTTCCACAATGGAAAATGAGAGAACTGGAATCGATGTCCTCAAATAGATGTCCTTCCACCTCTAAAGCTATGATCATAGCAACCTTCTCCCATCATTTATCTTGCTCCCATTTCAACTGTGTCATCCTGGGCAAGTCCCTTCACTACTTTGGAGTGTTCTTATCTACAAAACAGGGGGTTTGGTCAAGGTGACCTCTAAGGTCCCTCCTGCCTCTGAATTAATCTATTAAAAAGAGGGATTTCTTGCTTTCCTTGAAAGATCTTCATTGCTGAGTTTCCCTGTTGCTTAGGTCACCCCCTTGTTCCCTAGACATGGGCTATGGTCATTATTTTCATCCCTAGAAATGTTTTTTTCTATTGTAGTCTCACTACAGACAGATGGAAAAAGAACAGCCAAACTGGAAAACCAAAACACAATAACAAGTGCACGAAATGAAGTATCAACATTATGTAAAACCATAATTATCTCTGATTCCTCCCTTCCTTTTTCTCTCCATATTTAATCTGTCAATAAATCCGGCTACTTCCTCTTCTCAGCTTGTGCCAAGATCTGCCTTCTCTTCAGCTTCCCGGCAAATGAGCTTGTTGGTGTAGGATCTGGATAGCTCGCCCCCTGGATTCCCTACTTCCAGACACACTCCTTCTCCAGAGAGGGAAAAAACTCCCTGGCAGGCGGCGTTCCCTCACCTGCCTTCTTGACCATGTCCTACCCCACCCCTGGGAAAGCCTCCAGGTATCCAACA
>JAJPUD010014076.1:21110-41832 GCA_023553655.1 Myrmecobius fasciatus
TATCTCTCCCTCTTTGTCTCTCTCTGTCTCTCTTTATCTGTCTCCCTCTTTGTCTGTCTCTCTGTCTCTGTCTCTGTTCCTCTCTCTATCTTTCTCTCTTTCCCTCTCTCCCTCCCTCTCTCCCAATCTCTTTTTTTATTCTCTCCCCCCCCCATCTTTATCTCATTATAAGTTCTCAGATCATGCTTGATCTGAGATAGAATAATGAGTTAAGGGAGGAAATGGTCAACCTCACTTCAGGCATCCTTTCTTCTCTGAAAGACTAGATGACTGCTGAGATCAGTTTCCCCTGAATCTGCCATTCAAGGGTCCTGTGATTCTAAGAAGAGTGCCTTCATTACCCTGATAACCAGTGACCCCTTTAGTCCTAAACTTTAGCAGTGAGAATAAGGATAATGGAGATCATTGACAAATGCTTTGAATTGGTAATTCCAATTCATCAAACATTGCAAGCAAGAAATACATGGATGAAGCGCTTATGACTTATAAAGGCAGATGCTATGAACTGACCTGGGTGTCAAGAAGGCCTGAATTAAATTCTCATATCCATTGCTCCTGGCTGGGTGACCTGGGAAAATCATTCACTCCTTAATGCTCTAAGGGCAACAGTCTAAATTCCAAGTTAGTTGTGTGTGTGTATGTGTGCATGTTTTATATAGCATAGTACCTTGTATACAAGGCAATACATCTGCATGAATTGTGTGTGTGTGTACACGTTTCCATGCTATATCTTGGAGACACAAAGATTAAAAATAAATGACCCAATCTTTTCTCACAAAGGGCTTATATGCCAGTGGGGAGAGATGAGGTTTACCTGGTATAATTCAATATAAGGTACAATAGGGTCAAAGGAAAAACATAGGTAGAGAGCATCATAGATCTCAAGCTACAAAAGAACTGAGAGACTATCCAATCCACTCCCTCTACCACCACATTTTATTTAAGAGGAAACCAATACCTAAAGAGTTTACTTATCCAGGGCCAAATGGGAAGTATCAAGAGAGCAGGATTTGAACCAAGATCTTTACTCTTTTCACTTTGCTCCCCAACCTCCCTATAGTGAAAAATACTGTTATCTGGGCAGATCAGGGGAGGTTTCACAACAGAGATTGTGACAAGAGAATTAAAGGAAGAAGATTCTGAAAGTCCTCAGAAGGGGAAGAGAAAAGGAACCACCTAGAGTGGGAGGATAGAACAAGAGAAGAAAGAATAAAGACAACAAGATTTAGGTACAGATGAGATTGTAGTGATAATCTGTCCAAACTTCCTCATTTTGTAGAAGAGGAAACTGCTGCCCAAATTTCCTCATTTTGTAGAGGAGGAAACTGAGATCCAGACAAAAGTGAGTGCCCAAAGTAATAAAGTCTAAATTCCAACCTCTTTCCTTTAGTTCCAAAATGAGAGAGCTTTCTATCACACCGAAGTTGCCTCCAGGTATATTTAGTGTAGAGTGGGCGATTAACAGATGTCTCAGATGTGGTGCCAGTCAAATGGGGTCTATTGGAATTGTACCAAAAGAGGGAAGTGAGATCTAATGTCTTAATGACTCTAAAATGAATCATTTTCACCAGTACATAATCTGAAAGGAAACAAAAGGGAGAAGGAACAGAGAAAATCCAGTCAATCAAGGAGCATTTATTTATTAAATACCTACTATGTGCCAGGCACTGCTAAGCACTGGGGATGCAAAAAGAGACAAAAGTCTGTCTCTACCTTACAATCGAATGGAGGAGACAACATTATAACAAATGTATAAGAAGCAAGTTATATACAAAAGAGAGAAATAGTTAGAAGGCATTGGAATTAATCAAGTACAATTGGGAGAAATGGATGACACCTGTGATTTCAATAGAATTGGAACTCCCAGTGTGAAAACTCCTTACACTAAGGATGTCAACGATGTCTATCCCAGATCACGTGTGTCCTTCTCAGCATATACTACTGGTTTCCACTTGTTTCCTCTATTAGTATATAAATTCCTTGAGGGCAAGAACTGGTTTTGCTTTTTTCTCTGAGTCTTCAGCATCTAATACAGGTGTCTGGCACAGTAGTCACTTAATAAATGCTTATTGATTGATCTGAGAAGTTGAAGTGATTTGTCTGTGGTCACCTCCCTAAGGTGTGACAGAACTTGAACCCAGGAGATCTGGTTTTCTACCCTTTATACCTTCGGTTCAGATTTAGTCTGGCAGGATAAGCAAATCCAGTGTCATCCAATTTCCATCAATAGCAACTATACTGTGTTTTGTGTCTAACCAAGTAAATGCTTGCAGTATATTCTATAGAGTGCAGAGTGGGGGGTTTATTTTATTTTATTTTTTAGTAGCTACCTTATATTCCATGCTCTACTGGAAGAATTAAAATGTAACAATGATCTTTTGGCATCTAATTATCTTATCTCAGACCTTGATAAACCAAGCCATCCTCTTAGAACTGAATTTCTGTCCAGCAAAGCATTTCTGTTGCCAAAGTATAATTTTGTTGGCAGCATCTATCACTTTCAAGCCCTGGAATCTGACCTAGGCTTGTAAATTGTGCTGTCCTGGCAAGGTTCTCGCCCTCCAGGGCATTGTATTGGTCTAAAGCAATACATCACATTGCCTCCCACTCTTTTTGTTAGTCTATTTCTCCAAAGGATCCTAAAATGATAATATTTCCGCTCCAGAAGCCCCAGTTAATCCGGCCCAAGGCCTTGCTCTATGCACCACTGCCACAGGCTTTGGAAACATAGGCAGGAGGAATCTTCCCC
The DNA here is from genome assembly GCA_023553655.1 of Myrmecobius fasciatus. Taxonomy (NCBI): domain Eukaryota; kingdom Metazoa; phylum Chordata; class Mammalia; order Dasyuromorphia; family Myrmecobiidae; genus Myrmecobius; species Myrmecobius fasciatus. The sequence continues at coordinate 23,860 of JAJPUD010014076.1, forward strand.
CACACAAGACTGAGGCAGGCCCTCCCAAGAAAAGTGAGGTGTTAAGTCAATGGCAACCCAGTGAGGGTAAGTGAGGCAAGGACTGATTCTACAGAGTCACATTGTGATGAGCTGCCTAACCCATAATTGGAGCTAAATTTTGTTTATTGATTTGAATCGAGTCTGTCCAGTCTTGACTTAACCATTCTGTGAGGGTCTTGGCAAACTGGTTGCAGAATCCCTTCATCTCTAAGAAAATAGGGCAGAGTTTAGGGAGTGGTCTCCCAGTTTCTAACAGAAGAATCCCTTGTTCCATAACAGATGTACCCAAGAGACTGAGAAAGGGTTTAGGGAGTGGTCCCCCAACCTCTGAGGTCAGAATCCCTTGACCTCTAACAAAGACATACCCAAGAGGAAAGGGAAGGTCTGGGGAGTGTGTCCAAGATCTCAGGCAGTTTACAGCCCAGTCTGGCACACACTATTTCCCAAGGGACACAGATAATATGAAGGAAGACAAACATATATGTACAGAGAAAGCCACCCAAAAGTACCAGTGAATGGATAGTTCCACTGCAAAAAGGTCTTGCCTGGCTCTTGTTTTCCCCCACCGGTGGATGATCAGTGGCTACGAGTGAGCCTAAAACAGAAATCCTCTCGTGTCTTTTTTCTTCTACTGTATGAAGACAGAGAATAAACCCCTAGGCTACTGGCCCCAGTTTCCTTGTGCTAGCCCACTGCTCAGCTGCTGGGACATCTTCATTTTGATTACACATCCCTTATCATCATCATTCCCTTTTATGGATCCTAAGTATCCTAAGGCAAGGGGTTTTAGTAAGTGATTGATGGGCAAACTGAAAACCAAGACTTAGAAGGATTGGGTGGAAGAAATAAATCATGTTTAGCCTAGCAAAGAGAAGAGTTAGAGAAGGTGATACTTGTCATTTTCAAGTCTTTGAAGGACTGTTTAATGGAAGAGGGAGTAAATTTGTTCTGCTTGGCCATAGGAGGCAAAAACTGTAAGACACAGGTGGAAGATGCAGAAGAAGAAGAGTTCACGGAAGGGAAATTTACAATATGAGCCATCCAAAAATGGAAGAGGTTATTTCAGAAGATGGTGTGTTCTCCTTCATTGAAAGTTTTTGGCAGAGACTGTGTAAGTGCTACTGGCAATGTTTTAGAGAGCTTTCTTAGTTGGGCAAGGATTAGACCCTCTGGAGGTACCTTCCAAACTCCATGATTCTCTGATCCAGTCATTCAATATTCTGCAAGACAGAAACTCTGCCTTGACCTGATTGGGAAACAGAAGTAGTTGCTCTGTGGATTTGAAGGTTGTGCGTCTGAGTGAGAGAGTGTTGATTCCTAGGGGAGGAAAATATATCCTCGTCCAATTAAGAGACAGCTGCCTTGGCAAATATTCTCTCCAATTAAAAATTAACATGGGCCAAGGGTTAAATCAATATCTAAAGTTGATAGATTTTCAGGAACCAAATCGCAATGCCCTTAGCTGAGTTCACGACTCTCAATTCTTAGAAACCAATAAGGTCTTTCACTTTTCAGTTTAGAAGATGGAAAGGTGGGGCTAATGTGGAGGGAGAGACAGAGAAAAAGAGCAGAGGAAAAGAGAATGAGAGATGAAGGGAGGTAATGAAGAAGGAAGAAGGGAGAGAGAAAAGAAGAAGGAGAGAAGAGACAGAGAGGAGGGAACAAAGGGAGAGAGAAAAATAGACAGGCAGAAGGAGCAGAGACAGACAGACAGAGACCAAGAAGAGAGAGAAAGGGAGAGATGGGAAGAGGAAGGGAGAGGAAAGGGGGGAGGGGGAGAGACAGAGAGACAGAGTCAGAGACAGAGAGATAAAGAGAGACCGAGACAGAGATCAGAGTTGATCATTTTAACTCAAAGCATAGGGTCAATGAATCCTATTAAAATCATCTTTTTAATGCTTTTATATTTTATATCACCTAAAATTTCCTTTGCATCACTCTGTTTCTCCTCTCCCATCCCAGACAGCCATCCATCTCTTATTAAAGTCCATCTCAATAGATGTGGCCATTCAAGCCTGTTGAGATATTTTTGGATTCTTACTCTGGTATCCAGTGTTCTTGTTATTCTTCCCAGCATTGCTTTATCTACAAATCAAATTTATGCCTTCATCCAAGACACTGATGAAAAGGTCAAATAGCTTAGGGCCAAGGACCAAGCCAGGGCTACATAAGGAGAGTACCATTGATCATCTGGTTATTAAGAATTTCTTGACGATTTCTCCTCAAAGCCTAGTGTGCAGATCTGACTTTCTTGTCTTGTTTTCAAAGATAGTTAGTTTAAAGCCTGGAGGTTTAGGCAGAATTTATCCCCATTTGGAAACTATTAATGGGCATGGATTTTTAAAATTAACACTTAGACGCTTATAAATTGAAGCCAATTCTTCATCTTTCCAAAACTCCAGATGTTAAAGGCATATTCATCATTGCAACAGGTCATATTTACAAAACACTTTCTCACAACAATGTTTAAGGGTCAGTAGCTTAAGTCTTATTCATTCTTTTATATAGATAGAATGAGAATTCAAGGAGACAAGTGACCAGCCCCCAGTCCCCCAGGCGGTAAGGAGCAGAGCCAACACTCCATCCCACAGCATCTTATTCTAAATCCATTTCTCTCCAAATCCAAATCCATGCCATGGGATCACAGAATCATGCATCTGGGGCTAGAAGGCGCCTTAGAGTTGATCTAGTCCAATACTTTCATTTTGTAGATAAGGAAACACATCAGAGGAAAAATGACTTGCTGAAGAGTTACTTTTTATTGCTGAGATATTCTTAAGGAGAGGCCATCCAATTGAGTAGAGAGGGGGTTTCAAAGAAATTTGAACTCAAGGTCCCATGTCCCAAACTATACTTCCATCAATATGGCTGAAATCTAAATCTATCCATAGCTTACACAGCATCTTAGTAAAGGTGCCCTTGCTCAACCAAGATTGCTTTGTTAGCGATCGCCACAGGTGAGATCTCCATATCCCTCTTTGTTCTAGGCCAGAGGAAAGCACTTTGCTGATGATGGACCTGGGCAGAATGAGGAAAGTCAGCTAATTATTGTGGGTTTGATGATGCCAGAATTCTGCCTCCCATCCTTGTAACTAGTGAGTTAGCTCTGAAGAGTATTGAGTTACTTCACTGGCCATGAATTATTTAAAGGGAAGTGCTGTTATTATAGAAGCCAGCTGTTTAACCATTGGAATTCTGTACATTGGCCAACACTAAGGAAAAGAGCTGTACGCTGTGACTAAACACTAGGTCTGCTCATAGTGTGCTCGAAGGATGAGTTAAAAGTGGTGATCAAATATGCTATGAAATAATTCTTGATTTATATATTAGGAGATTCCTGGAGAGCAAACTGGATGGAAAGAAGGAAGGGAGGAAGGGAGGAAAGGATAGAGAAAGGGAGGAAGGGAGGGAGGGAAGGAGAGAAGGAAGGAAGGAAGGAAGGAAGGAAGGAAGGAAGGAAGGAAGGAAGGAAGGAAGGAAGGAAGGAAGGAAGGAAGGAAGGAAGCAAGGAAGGAAGGAAGGAAGCAAGGAAGGAAGGAAGGAAGGAAGGGAAGGGAGGGAGGGAAGGAGGGAAGGAAGGAGGGAAGGAAAGAAGGAAAAGAAAGAATCCGAAGTATTTCATAAATACCCATGAGAGGTATTCTATGGATAATTAATGTGCTTGTCTCTACAAGCTTCATTGTAAAGTGTGAGTAATCACAAAGACTTTATTCATCTGATCCTGGATTTAAAGTTGGAAGTGACTCTTGAGGTTATCCAATCTGATCTCATATTTTAGTGAGGAAGCTGAGGTCCATCAAAGGATTATAAGGTCAAAAAATTAGAGAATTAGATCATAGAGGTCAGATTTATCCCATTTTACAGATAAGCAAATTGAAGCCCAGAGAAAGTATGCATTTTGCTCAACTTGCAAAGACAACAAGGGACAGAGCTGGGCTTTGAATCCAGCTTTGAATTCAACTTCAGATCCATACACCTTCACAACACTGTGCCTCATCCCAACATGGAAGAAAAATGAGACTTTTGGAGTGATGTCCTCATTACTGGAGTGGGCAACCCCAGGCTTTCTCTATCTAATGCACTACCCCCAACAAGCAGAGATAATCACTATTTTGGGGGCCTGTGAGTCATTCAAATGATAAGACCAAATTGACAAAAGATGCTGTACTTCCATGTTTGACTCTTTGGTTCTTGATTCCAACAGACTATGTCTTAATACTTACTCACAGAATCACACAAGGAACTCTCCAAATGCCCAGAGGATAATCTATAAGTTCTTCAGGCCAACATTTCAAGTTTTCTATAATTTGCCTCTCATCTACCTTTCTGGCCATTTTTCATATTTCTTTTCTTTACGTATTCTCAGCCTTGTCAAGGGTACCTGCTAAATGTTCCCAAACAAAATCTCCCACCTCTGAGACTTTGTACAAGCTCTCTACTAGTTCTGGAATGGTCTCCATTCTCCAGCTCCACCTTGAACAATCTAAGCTTCATGCGAATCACAACAGTAATAACATGAACACAAGGCCTTTGTAGTTTCACCCCACTTGCCAGTGCTTCTCCATGTGCATGCTGTTCCCCGGCCCCAGGAGAATGTAAGCTTTCTTTCCTTATTCTTGTATCTCTAACTAACAGAGAGGCAGCATTGTATAGTGGTTAGAAAGGTGGCCTGAGATCCATAAAGGCCTATGTCCAAAACGTGCCTTTGATGCATACAGGCTGTGTGACTCTGGGTAAGTCAAATAACCCTTCTGTATCATACTTTTCTGACTCTAAGTTGCCAAGAAGGTACCAATCTGGTTTGGTTCCAAGAATATGATCACCTTGTGTTTCCTAGATTCTCAAATTGTTTATCTGAGGCACCCATTACATGAATTAAAAGAGCTTTCCTTATGTGAGTTTTCATTATCAAAACTTACCACATTAGGGGCAGCTAGATGGCGCAGTGGTTAGAGCACCAGCCCTGAAGTCAGGAGGACCTGAATTCAAATCTGGTCTCAGATACTTCCTAGCTGTGTGACCCTGAGCAAGTCACTTAACCCCAACTGCCTCAGTAAAAAGCAAAAAAAAAAAAAAAAAAAAAAAAAAAACCTTACCACATTAGAAATTGAAATGTCTTAGTATTATAATGAAAATAAGTTTTGACCCTGTGGTTCTCCTGAAAGGGACTCAAGGATCCCTAGGGGTCCCAGAACTATAACTCTGTAGTATTCCAATTAAATCTTGTATCCTTCTTGAACAGTTAGCATAATGCCTTACACATTGCTGATGTTGTTCCATCATTTCCATTGTATATGATTCTTCATGTTTTTCTGAGCAAAGATACTGGAGTGGTTTGCCATTTCCTTCTTCAATGGCAAAAAGAAATTAAGTGACTTGGCCAAGATCACAGAGCTAAAGTTTCTGAACTCAAGCCTTTTCCTGACTCCAAACTCAATATCCTATTCACTTCGTCACCTACCTGCCCCACCTTACACATACTAGAAGCTTAATAACTCTTTCAGGGATGGATTTATCTCCCTATTACCCAGTATGGTGCTTTGCACATAGTAGGTATTGAATTGAATTTTGTTAAAAGGATCTTGAGAATACTCTACTCCAAATTCCTTATTTATCAAATGAGAATGCAAATGGGAAGGGGGGGCAAAGGGGGAAAGGAGTAACCTAGCTACTCTGAGATGAAGTGTACATAAACTCCAACCATTCTATAATACTTCACCCGGAATACTTTTTTTTTTCTTTTTGCTGAGGCAATTGAGGTTAAATGACTTGCCCAAGGTCATACAGCTAGGGAATGTTAAGTGTCTGAGACCATATTTTACCCTGAATACTTCTATTTTTATTTGTTAACTTGTCTGTCTGGTGTTCTATAAGATAAAAAGAAATCAGTAAAAAAGGAAGGTGGACTTCTATAAGTGCCCAAATGATTTACAGACATGAATCTTTCCCATTTTGTATCTGCAATGTTTTTCTGTCTGTTTAACAAATATATCTCGGGGTTGCCTAGACTAAATGTAGCTTGTCAATGATGTAAATGAATGCATCTCCAAAAGGGGGCCCAAAATTACTAATTAAGCTCTCAAAGAAGACATTATGGACTGTTGGGAAGGAGGTGGGGGAGTTTGGGGATGGAATGGGACATATACCACATCAGATGTGATCACTGTGCTAGTTAATCTTGCATGACTGTTTTAGACCATAGTGGGATTGGGGGAAATTTATTCAGAAATGATGATGATATAAGAATAAACATTATGAAAGTCTTAGAATAAGAGCACAGACCCCTGTGTATCTGGGCTGCATCAGACTTAATGTGAGGCTACTGTTCAAGAGTAACCCAAGACTGTTTTTGTTTTGATCCTCACTTTATTTTTTTTTGCTGAGGCAATTGGGGTTAAGTGACTTGCCCAGGGTCACACAGCTAGGAAGTGTTAAGTGTCTGAGGTCAGATTTTGAACTCAGGTCCTCCTGACTTCAGGGCTAGTGCTCTATCCACTGAGCCTTCTAGCTGCCCCTTGATCCTCATTTTAAAAAGCCAATTATTTTTTTTCCCTTTTGTCCCTTTTGTTGGTACTATAATAATGGAGGAGAGCATAAAAAGGGGTCCCCAAGGTCAAGACTATATCTAGTATAGTCTAGATACTAGATACAACTCTATCTAGTATCTAGTATACTAGGTACAACTCGGCACTGCAGAAAAGTCATATATCTATCATCACCTGCTGAAGTCAATGTTCCTAGTCCTTACTCACTGGTGAGAGACACTTTGTAACGGGATTGAGGAGGAGATGATACATGACTGATCTTGGTGCAATCTTCTTGGCTTCCTTTTATTTGAATCTAAAGATAAAAGAAACATTTAGGACAAAAGCAAGAGGGTAACTTTGGGTGAGCTGGCCAGTTTGTAGCCACTGTTTGCATATGTACACACAAAGTCTGGGAAGGAGTTTTGGTTTTCTCAGTGTGGGGAAATCCTGATGTGGGAACTCTCTCTGTCAAAGATGTTCACGTGTCTCATGCTTCCCAGAACTGTTGATTTAGAGCTGGAAGAGACACCATCCAGAGATCATCTGGTCCAACTTGCTCATTAAATGGATGGGGAAATGGAGACCTACAGAAATTAAGTTAATTGACCAAAATTACACAAATAAAAAAGAGTAAAATCAGAATTGGAATCCAGTTCTTCTTGATGACAACCCAGCATTCTATCCGTCTCATCCTACTCCCTTGTTAGCAGGATGTTTGTAGACTAAACTAAAATACTGTTAACACTAATACCTGTGAGCTAAGAACCCAACAGTGTAATTAATTTCACTTTTTAAATAGACAAAGAAGCAATGAAAATGAGATTTATTAACATTTGAGTTTTAACTTTTTGGATAACATTGGTATGTTTAGTTTTCTGGGGGAGACTCAATACAGAAAAAGAAAAGTGTCTTATCTGAAGTGGACAGGATAAGATAAAAGAAAGAAAGAAGGGGAGAAGAGAGGAAAGGAGAGAAGAAATAGGAGGAGAGGAAAAGGGAGGGGAATGAGGGAGAAGAGAAAGAAGGGGAAGGGAAAGGAGGAGAAAAGAGGAAGACAGGGAAGCGTAAAGAAAAGAGCAGGAGAGGGGAAGAGAGGAGAAAGGAGGAAAGTCAAGGAGAGGAGAATCATTTGAGGTAATCTCATTTTCTGCACAGATGTAGCACATTATTTTGAAAACCCACATTATGATATATGCTAAACCACTACCCCCTAGGAAGAGAGCAGAAACCAGAGATGCCATAAATTAAGAAACAACATGGCACCAGGGAAAGAATTCTCTCCAGGAAAGAGGGCATGGTCTAGATCATGATCTCAGAGAGAGAGATTATGTCAGATTTACTCAGATCTGGCCCATGGGGTGACCAAATCCAGGGCCCAGGAATTCGGAGTTCCTACCCAGAGGTCAAAACTAGGAACAGTCAACATAGAATCAGAAAGAATATGTTGCAGAGGGAAGCCCATCTCTGGCATATACCTGGATGCATATGCAGGGTCTCCCTCTCTGTTAGCTCTTTAAGGACAAGGTCTATTTTTGCTTTTTCTTTCTAGCCTCAGAACTTAGCACAAAGTCTGGTACGTAAAAATAGTATGTATTTCATAAATGCTTTTTGATCAGATGAATGAATAAATCAGTAGACATGGATGTGATACATCTTTCCCCAGGATGATCCTTCCCTTAAACTCCTATTCAGGACCCCTGACAAGTAAGAGCTCCATCCCACTGTCTGGGGGAAGGGATTTCCCCAAGCTCGTCCCATACAATTTCACTACCTAAGTCAGAGAGCTCTTCAGTGGTGGCAGTTATGGGAGCCATGCCCTGTCCTCTCAGCCCTACTGGCATTGCTGTGATGGGAAGGAGAGTCAAGGAAGTAAGACCTACTGCTCTTTTCTGCCACCGATGAAAATATATTAAATCAGTTCATACTGATTAACATAGCTCTCCAAAGAAGGATCATAGTTTCCAAGCCAGAGTTGGAAGAGACCTCAAAGGTCATCTAGATCAAGCCCTTTATTTTACATATAAGAAAAACGAGATCTAAAGAAGTACCCCAAGATCACACAGGTAATAACATTGCATCGATACAACTACGATCCAGATCCTGTACTCTAAATTCAGATCTCTTCATCTTCACCAGCAGTGGGATGGCTATTCAGAGTTAGAGGGAATCTCAGCCACCTACTCATCCACTCCAAATGAAAATAAATCCCTTATGTCATCTATCAGTCAATCAATAAGCAAGTTTTTATTAAGTGCCTACTAAATGCCAAGTTCTGTACAAAATAAAACAATCCTTTCCCTCAGGGACCTTACATTCTTTGGAAGACTATAAAATTCACAAAAACAGGTTCTTGTGGGACAACACTTGGGGGTCTTCAATAGCCTCAAATAGCTTTTAAACTTTAATAGCTTAAAATAGCTATTAAATAGATGTACAAAGACTTTTAAAATAGCTATTAATTGATTGCATGTAGACTTTGGGGACAGCATACAAAAGTATACACATAATAAAGCCAGGTAATTTGCAGAGGTATACAAAGAAAGCAACTGGGGAATCAGCAAAGGTTTTTTTTTTTCTATGAAAAGGCACTTAGTAAGCAGTTACTATGTGCTGAGCACTGGGAATACAAAGAAAAAGCACAGTCCCTGCCTTCAAGAAGCTTACAGTCTGATAAGAGAGACAACATATACACAAAAGGATATATACAAGATATGTTCAGAGTAGATAGAGGGGAACCTGAGATGGGAAGGTACCAGCATCTAGAGAAGGAGGCATGCTGGGAAGAAAGAGGCTGTGGAGAAGGCAGTGCTGGGATTGAGTTTCGAAGGAAACAAAAGAATTGAAAGGCCAGAGATGAGGAGGAAGTGCATTCCAAGCATGAGGGCAAAGGAACAGAGATGATAGATGCAGTGTCGTTGAGGGTCAACAAGGAGGTCAGGCTAGCAGGACCACGGAGTGTGGGGAAGGGAAATTGTATATATCAAGTTTCACTATCCAGCCTTTGTTCCAAGAGAGCCATTCCAGAGGAACCCCCTGTCTCCCAAAGAAGCCCTTTTCACTTTTTGGGCAGCTCCAATCACCAGGTGCATTTCCCCCCCAAAAAAATTAGCTTGACACCCACAATGATGGCGGTGGTCTGAGGAAGCTGACTTATTTGGCTAAGAAAAGACACTGAGCCTGCTATTTCATTGAAAGTGGGGGGGAGGGGAAGCTACCTCTCCTGATACAATCTTCTCGGCCACTGAGGCAGGGTTCACTATATGCGCAAGGTGGAGCTTGAATCCAGTTCTTCCTGACTCTAATCATCTCTCTATCCACTATGACACACTGCCTCTCATGGCTAGGCAGCAAGGTGGTACAAGGGATAAAGCACTGGACTAGGAGTCAAGAAAACCTGACTTCAAATCCAGCCTCAGACACTTACTAGCTGTGAGATCCTAGCTGAGTCACTTATCCTTATCTGCAAAAAGGGGATAATGATAGTCCCTTTCTCCCAGAATTGTCGTAGAATCAAATGAAATAATATTTGTAAAATGCTTACTAAGCACAGTGCCTGGAACATAAAGAGTGCTATCAATGTTAACTTGCTATCGTGGCTAAGTATAGAAATGAGAAATTCTCTAATGGCTGGTTTTAAGGGACAGCACTAGAGAAAATGTCCCACAAAAGTATTTTTGTCAATGTAATGTCTAATAATAGAGATCCAGCAACTTTGCCAGCATGAAAGATAAAAAGGGGTCATTTAAAACCAGGTATAACCGGGATCATCTCTTCTGAAAATCAGTCATTAACTACAGAGACTGAGATTTGGGGGCCATTTGAGAAATCAGTTTCTTTGAAGACAGGAGCTTCAGCATTTTATTCCACAGCTTTTGCATTGGGTTTCTTGTTTTAGTCTACAGGGGCAAGTCTACTTGTGTTCACCCTGGAGGGGTAAAAAGAGATGAGGCTGGGAACCAAATGTGTAATCTAGACTTTCCATCTAAAGGACTCCCTACCAATTACTGAGAAGAGGTTTATAGTGATTCTTTAATGCAAAGAATATGAATTAGAACTTGAGTCTAAATCAGTGGAGCCTCCAAACTCATTAAATTAGGAGAGATTCAAAATCACCCAGTATCCACTTCCAACCTGCAATGAATAGTTGGTTGGTTGGTTGGTGTCCTTTATTTTCAAAGAGGATCAAAATGACTCACTGGGTCATAGTTGAGTTACGTTGTCTATCTGTGACTGATCAGATCGATATGAGCTTAGAATGCTCTGCCACAGGTCGGGCACAAATAGTCCCTATAAACATTTGTAGTGCTTCTCTAACTGCACATCTTGTGTTTCTTCTGAACTAAATCAACTCTGCTTTGCTCATGGAACACAGGGTACGCCTGTGTCATACAATCAATTCTAAAGTTCTTAAGAGAGACCTTAAGAGTGTCCTTCTTTTTCTGACCATTCTTGTCTATAAGACCGAGACTTATATTGTTGTCCTGTCACTGTGTGATTGTGGGAGAGTCACAGCTTCATTGAGCCTCAGTGTTCTCAGTTATAAAACTTTTCTAAGGCCATTAGGAAGAGATAATAACCACAGATGAGAGTTGGTGATTTCATCTACTGGCAGGAAGCTCAGGTATATATGCCAGCAATGAAGAACAAAAAAAAAAGCTCCCTCTTCCACTCCCCCTTCAGTGCCCAGTTCTGCCATGTGAGCAGTCCTTGCCACTTTCTGGACCTCAGTTTCCCCAGACAGAAGATAAAGCTAGATAGAGGTTAACTAAGATCATTTCCAGCACTAAATCAATGATCCTAAAAAAAAAAAAAAAGAATGCCGCCACAGCAGCGGCCAAGCTAGAAAGCTTCTGGGTCCCACCCTGTATTGCCAGATCTCTCTTGATCAAAACAAACTCCTTGTCACATCTTATAAAGAGTGTTTATTTCCACAGCCCTCCAGTCCCCAACAACTATTGCCCTTTATGCATTCTAGGGCAATGGGAGAGAAAAACTTCCTGTATTCTCTTCCACGGTTTCATCTTTTCTGAAAGGAAACCAGAGTTTAGCATCTATTCTTGGCGGGCTGACTCCTTTGGCCTCTTGAAATGTCCAATAACTTAGCAAAGAAAAAAAAAGCCTATGGATGTCCTCTGTGAATTGCCAAAGATCACGTGAGCTTGTTTTCCCCTCTCCTCCAATTTACGGTCTCTGGAAAAGATTATAAAACAAAACAAAACAAAAAACATTGTTTACAGAACTCAGGGGGCCAGTTGATTCTCAACTGAGGGTAAAGCCGCCTGCTAAAGCAAGGAGACAGAGTGGATATAACACCAGCAAAGAAAACCACAGAGACAGAGAGGAGGGCCAGCTTCCCTGCCCCTCCCTGACAGGCATTAGAGTGGGGGCCACCTCCTAGATTTACTCTCAGAAAGAAAAGCAGGATCATTCTCCCAGGGATGCCACAAACAGTCATGCTGAGTTAGTTTCCCAGCTGCCCTGCGCCCCATGGCCAACCTGTCTAGTCTATCATTTTATCTATGGGGAACATTTCGGTTCTAGAGTTGGTGGAACCAATAAGCCATCTGAGTAAAGGGGTAGGTGGTAATGGGAAGTGAGAAAAAATTGGGCTGAAATGTGGAAAAAGGCTTCAGGTGTGTCTTAACTTCTCCATCGAGGGAAGGGGGAAACCATCATGGAACTCAAGATGACAGGGAATAATAATGGATCATAGATTTGGAAATGGATTGCTTTTAGAGGCCATTTAACCCACTCCAGTCATTTGACAAAAGAAAAGAGGGAAACCTAGAGAAATTACCTAACTTGCCCAATTTCCTACAATGTAGGAAATTGTAGCTGTAGGTAGTGAATGACCATCTGAAACCAGGTCCCTGGATTCTAAATCCAGTATTCTGTTCAGTGTAACACGTTGAAGGAAGGTCTGTATAAAATCCTGCCTCTGGCACATAATAGCTATAGAACTGTGAACACATCACTGAATTTCTCAATACTTCCAGGCAAAGCTCTAAAACAGACAAATTGCTGATCTGTATCGGTGAAGAGCATTTTCACACTGGGAGGTCTTACATCTATAAAATCTTAGATCATGTTTTGTTTTGTTTTAAAGGATCTTATTACAAACTCCTAATGAGAGTGGTACATAATGCATTTTGAATATCTCTAGCTTGATACCTAGCACAAGGCTATATCTAGTCAATGTCTGTCAAATGAATCTGTTAATTCTTATTCCTAGTTTAATTGTAGAATAACTACTCTTTTGAACTAAATTTCCTATGTAATACACAAAAAATTAGGAATTAAGGCTGAAAACATTTAAGTTTGTCTCAAAAAAAATCTCTGCTGCCTCACTCACTAGTAGTATGACTCTAATCATATCATCCTCTCAGCCTCAGTTTCCCCATCTGTAAAATGGGGTTAATAATGGCACTGATCTCACTATTGTGAAGGTAAAATGAGATAATGCAAGCAAGCAAGCTTGCAGACCTTCAGATGCTACAGAAATGTTCGACATTATTATTTTTTTTTCTCTTAAGCAGAAATGTGTTCTGTTCTAAGGTTACACCATTCTTTTCTTTGTCTTATCCAGGCAAGCCTACTGGGTATGGCTCTAGCAGTCGGCGTTTACACCACACAGGGATCGTGGATGAATGCTGCTTCCGGAGCTGTGATCTGAGACGGCTAGAGATGTACTGTGCGCCAATTAAGCCAGCCAAGTCAGCCCGCTCGGTGCGTGCCCAACGCCACACCGATATGCCCAAAGCCCAAAAGGTAGGTTAGGATGAGAGGAAGCCTCCTATCCCTAGCATAGAACATGGAGGCCTTTACAGGCCCGCTTCAGCCAAGGGTGCCATGTCATACCTAGTGGAATAATTCAGAAAAACCACCCCCTCCCACCTCATCAGAAGCCCTTAATTCCTCAGGTGTTTATCAGTCCTGTTAGTTTTAGGCTTACTTAGTTCTCTACCTTGTACCCTAATCAAGCAGTCAATAAATTCTCTAAGCACCTTCTCTGTGCCAGGGATATCTTCTTAACAAAGTACCTTTTAAAAATCATCATAATTATAATGATCATTAATTATTAAACTTAAACAAGTATCTTATCTCCTCCATGAAAATAAGTATTCAGTAATAATGTTAATTAAATCATTATAATGATTGATTCACAATTATCAAGAATGTATCTTATTTCTTCTAGGAAATTAATTACTACTAATTAATAATGTTAATTATTAACTTGGTGCCAGTTTTTAATAATCTATCTTTTTAAAAAGCATTACTCTCATTAATTAATCACTATTAAATAGGGGAAATAGTTAAATAAGTATTTTCTCCTCCAGAAAATGATTATTAGTTAATAATATTAATTATCAATGGTATGCCCAGTATGTTTAAGCCAAAAACATTGTAATTATTAATTGGTCATTATTAATTAAGGAAATGGGACAAATCAGTAGTCAGGAAATATTATTAATTAATAACATTAAGTAATTATTAATCAGCTGTATTCCCAGGACAATTTTTAAACTGTGTGCCTTTTCAAAATTATTATAAATATTAATTATAGATAATGGTTTAGAGGTAGCTATATGGGATAGTGGATAGAGCACCACTGTCCCTGGAGTCAGGAGGACCCAAGTTCAAAACCAGCCTCAGATACTAGCTATGTAACCCTAGGCAAGTCACTTAACCCTGAAATATATTGATTTAACAAATATCTTACCTTCCTATTAAGACTACTTAATTTTTATTTATCTATTATGTATTAGGCATATCTTTTTTATATCATGTCCCCATTTTAATCATTTATTAATTTTTTTTCATGATTTTAACTTCAAACCATTTCTTACTGTCGAAGGACTATTATTAGAAATCATGAGCATTCTGATCTAGAAAGACAAACCATTCTGGAAGAGGAATTATCTAAGTTTATACTGAAATAAGTTATAGGAGTAGGGACTGAACCTATGACTTCATTTATATAGGGAACTCCCAGGTGAGAAAAGTTTCTTTACTAATACAGGTCAACACCTCCTCTGCAAAGTTATAGTGGCAGAGTTGCCTAGAGCAGAGATGTGAAAATCTGCAGTCTTCTTAACTCCAGCCCTCCAGAATGGCAGGAACCAAATTAAAATATAATTGGAAAATATTTACTAAAAATGCAATAAAACATGGATAATGTTATTTTGTGGTTTTCTAAGTCAATATGCAGCCCATAAGCATCCTTATATATGATTTAATGGCCCTGTTTGTATTCAAATTTAACACCACTGGCCTAGAATACTAAGAGGCTAGCTAAGTGACTTGACCAGGATCACATAGCCTGTATATGTTAGAGGCAAAACTTAACCCCAGGTCTTCCTGACTCCAAGATCAGCAGTCTACCCACTCTGCCACCTTGCTTCTCTCATACAGAAAAGCCAAATCAAAATTTCTACTTTGCTTGAAGGAAATGCTGCCATGATAGATCCATGGAAGGATTTCCTTTCTGGGACATGGGCTATGAACAAGTTTTATGGGGGTGAATCTTGGATGAAAACAATGTGATATAATTTGAATCATCTTTTAAGTTTTGGGCTAAGATGTATGGAAGGGTAGGAGGGAGAGATAACTGGTGACAAGGAAAGAGTTGAGAAGGTGGGGGGAGAGAAGAGAAGGGCTAGGAGAAATTGATCTTTTGGATCTCCTCAGTCGAGTCAATTTGGATTTCCTTAAGATCTTTTGGATCTTGGTTTTTAAAAAAAAATAGCCAACTTGTGTTTAGCTAATAGCCTTATTTTGCAAAAGCCTTAAGATAAGCTCAAATAGAGATCACTGTGACATGGTCCTTGGCTGCCATATGCAAAGTTCCCAGCATTTAAAGCCCAAAGAGTTAGAAATCCAAGGGTGCCCAAGAGAGTTCTAAATAGAATTCCCTCCCCTCTGCTCTTATGTAAGTGTCTTGTCCAGTTTGCATAGAGAGAAAGTGTTCTATTGCAAGTTGCATTGAGAGGATACTTTCTCCTGGTTTCTGGAACTTGGGGTCAAGTTATCAAGGGGTACTCACTACATGAAAATGGTTGGGAATTTTTCCAAAGTGGAGGAGAATAAGGCAGTATCTATTTCCTTTCCCTTCTAATCTCAGTTGACCCAACGCTTTATAACGTAAATAGGAAAATCAAATGAAACACAATCTGATGGGGTTGGAGGGAATCATAATTGTGTTAGGACCACGAACTCCAAAATCCAGGTGCTGAATTAAAGAATAAAGGGGTAGAGAGGGAAAAAAATGTTTTGTTTTGTTTTGGGGGTTTTTTTTTTGCTTTTACTTCCCTGTGTTGGGACTACAAGCAATTACAAAACACAGTCCCTACACTCAGCTTTCCCAGCCTTTGAAACTCAGTGACCATAGGCTGGCACAGAAGCACTATCATCGAGAACACCACAGGAACCACCTGTTCTGAATGAAATTATTTTTGTGATATTTGCAGTATCAGCCCCCATCCACCAACAAGAGAACGAAGGCTGAGAGGAGGAGGAAAGGTGGGCCAGAGAAACACCCAGGAGGGGAGCAGAATAAGGGGAAAGAAGAGAGACAGCAGAGCAGAGGAAAGAAGAAAAAGCAGAGGAGGGAGACTGGAGATAGAAATACTGAACGCAGAGGAAAAAACAGGAAAATGGAGAGAAGGAATAAACAGACAGAGGCAAGGACTATGAGAAAGTAACAGAAAATCAGGAAACGTAGAAAAAAAAGAAGAAAAATATTGTGACAATAGATGGCACATATAATGAAATGAGAAAAAAAAAAGGAAACCTTGGGTAGGACAAGACATGGAAAAAAACCAAGTATTTGGAGAGAAGGGAAATGTGTCAGAGCAAGTCCAATGGCAGATACCAGAAGGAAAAAACTAGAAATAGAAAAATGAGACAGGTGGAGCAGAACTATAATAATGGCTGAAGGATGAAAAGAACTAAAAGGAGGGGTTGGTTTTTTAAAGCCACTTTTAGGATCACTTCCAAAGTTTTACATTGGCAAGGTTGCTTCCATTATTGCATGTGTACTCAAAGGCTGAGTTAAAAATTAGCGAACATTTGAACAGAACTGTCTGTGAACACTCGCAGGTCCCTTTCCCCACATGGCTTCATTTCCCAATCCTGTTCAGGGTCAAACTCTCCCAGAGGGCAATGGGAACAGTTTAGAAAATTATGGGATCTCAGGATTGGAAAAGCTTAAAGAGATCATCTTGTCCAATCCCCTGTTTAAAACATTGGTCCAATGACCAATGAGGTAGCCTGCCTCTTTCGAGCTGTAAAATGGGCTGTGGAAGAGCGAAATTAGTGGGGAAGCAATATCCTGGGGCCTTTTGGCCCCATCTTTTTTAATTACACAATACATGCAGACATACACACACATATGCATGCATACATAGATACACACACAAGAATAAAAGGTCTTAAATTCTGGAAGATTTTATTCCATGAAAGAAAGGGAGTTCTAAGTTGTACCTGCTCTGGAGAATACAATGGGAATTTTTTATCAAGTCTTAATTAAAAATTCAAAAATGAAACTAAGAGGCAACATGACATAGTAGATAGAAAGTTGACTTGGAATCAGGAAGATTGAATGCAAATTCTGCCTTTGAGACATACTGTCTGAATAACCCTGGACAAGTCATATAACATTTCTCAGTATTTTATTCAACTCTCTAAGATCATAATTTGGAGAGGAAGTGATAATCTGCATTGGTAGAAGAAGTTTCCTCACTCTGGAGTTCCTAATGCCAAAGAAATCTCAGATCTAGCCCCTATCCCTCTCCCTAGCCTCCAAAACACCAAGACATTATTATAGGAATTATTACTATTATTATTATAGGAAAGTAGCATGGCAAAGTGAGAGGAGAATTCAGAGTCAGATGACTAATTTCAAGTCTTAATTCTGCCACTATCTCTATGATTTGGGGAAAGTTACTTCAAGAAAAAGCCAAGATGTCCTCTTCTGGGTTCTGCTTCAGAAAACCCCATTCCAAACCCTTGTGATTCAATGAAGACCCAGGATTCCTTGAATGGGAATGCAAAGATGCCCAGACATAATTGAGGGAAGGAAGTGAATGAAAGAAGTGGGTGAAAACAATCAATCCCCACAGCTGCCATTAAAACAGATTTTTGTCCTATACCTCTCAAAGGAGATGAAGGCAAGTCAAGGGATGCTTTATAATCAGAAGACACTCCAGTTCCCTCTTCGCTTGCCCCTGACAGCCATTCGCCTTTGAGGAAACCCAGGCAATTACAAAGTCCAGTCCTACATTCGGGTCTTCTGATCATTTTTAATACCACAGGACGGAACTATTGCCTTGAAGTGTTCCTGTAATTAAAGAAAGCCCTTCGGGATCTCCTTTGAATAGAATACGACCGGTTCATTCCCAATCCCAAGATTCCCTAAAATGCCTGA
>JAJPUD010014077.1:0-39718 GCA_023553655.1 Myrmecobius fasciatus
GGGGGGCCCAGTGCCCGCTTCCACTGCAGGACAAGTGCAGGGCTGCTGCCCGACCCACCATGCCCTCAGCCTTCTGCAGGAGAAAGGCACGAGAAGGACCAAATGGCCGCCCTCTTCCCCTCCCCATGCCGCCATCCCCACCTGCTTGAAGAATGGGGGGAAGGAGGAGGCAGCTAAGAACGTGGAGTGGGGGACCGGGCATCCTGGCTCTGCCAATGTCCACCAGTGTGTTCCTCACCATGTGCTGGGCACTGCCAGGAAGGAAAGGTCAAATCAAAGGGGGCCTGCCCTCAGGGAGCTTACATTGTAATGGGAGCCACAGCACAAGTGAGAGTTACACACTCACATCACACAGACAGACACACACACACTCACACTCTGCCAGACAGACGTGACTTAGACCTGCAGTCCAAGCTCCAAATTCAGCACCTTCTGCCCCCCTGAGACAGCCCTGTGACCCCCACATCCTAACAAGTGGCAGTCTCTGTGGTGGCAGACAGACAGCAAGGACAAGAGGGAGTTGGTGACAACAGTGGCTCCATCCTGGGGCCTCTGGACATCTAGAGGTCCCGCCTCAGCAGCGTGGCCCACAGCCAGTGAAGGCCCCAGGGCTTAAGGGGCCCTCACCAGAGCCTCCTCCACTGGCATGGCCTTTCTCTGTGTCTATGGTACGTGCCCTGCCTTCTGGGGGCACTGCCCGCCAGGGAGAGGGCAGGCCTCGGAGCGGGCCCGACTGGTGGCACCTCCAGCTCGGCCTCAGCCAAGCCTCAGGCCACGGCAGGCCGGGCCGGGCCCCCGGGGCCTCCCCCAGCTCGGCCACCTCCTCCTTCCTGGCTCGGCGAGGGTGATCCGGGCCGCCATCTCCCTCTGAGGGGCAGCAGAACAAATGGGGCTGGTTGGCGTTCACCGTAATTGAAAGTAATTCCTACTGTCACATTTACTATGAGGAGAGGTCACGTCTCCGGGACCAGGCGCCCGCTCACATTAATCACAACTGACGCCTCCTCCCTCCTCCAGGGAAATGGGCCCCAGCACGGGGGTGGGGGGGTGTCACGATCTTTTAAAGCCACCCAACTGGCCCAGTCCTTTTGTCTTCCTTTTATTTAAATGAGAGAATGACAAACACAATTAAAATTATTGTTTTGTTTAATAGGAGACAGGCAAGGAAGGGGCTGGTGGCAGTGAAGAGAGAAAGCCGCCCCAGAACCGTGAGGGCGAGGGGCCACTGCCGGCCCCAGGAGGGGGCCCCCAAAGCCTTGGTCTCTCTGGACCTCAGGTTCCTTTTCTGTAAAATGGGAGTGTTGGACTAGCCAGAAATGAATGGCTGTTCTTCTGATCTAGAGCAGGGCTTCTTGGACACCCTGGGCAGCCGTCTGCTAAAGCCTGTGGGCAAGTCCCTTCTCAGAACTGTATTCTCATCTATAAGATTATGAAGGAAACCATTTGCAGTCAATACAACTGCAAGATATATCTCTGTGTGTACACACACACACAAACACACGAGTCTGGCTCTGCTGAGAACTCTCTTGGGGAACCCTGCTAAAGCACTCGGGCTCTGAGGTTCTCTGGGGCTGTGTTCTAGCTGCCATGTGCCCAAGGCCACCAGCTGCCCGATGCGGCCATCATGAGGCTGCAGCCCAGAGTTTCAGGGTCTGTAAAGACCTGAGTGGGACCCCCCCACCTCATCACCACCTCGGGAATATAGCGCACCCCTCGTCTGGGCCCAGAATGAAACAATAAAACAGGAGCCAAGTGGCCCAGCTGCTGTGGTCAGGGAGCCTGTGAGCAGCTCTGGAAGAGATCTCCTTCAGGGGAAGTGCCCTCGGATCAGCACTCCTGGATTCAGAGCGGGGTGGGGCCTTGTGGGCCAAACTTCCCATTTTCCAGATGAGGAAACTGAGGCCCCATGAGGTTACTGAAAGTCACACAACTGGCAACTGCAGAGCCAGGATTTGGGTATCAGCAGGGCCCAGCAGCACTGTGCTTGGGTCTGGAAGACCTCGGTTCAGATCCCACCTGAGACCGTCGCTCCCTGTGGGACTCAAGGAAAGCTTGGGGCTCAGTGTCTCTCCTTGTAAGGGAAGAGGCTGGCCTCCGTGCCCTGCGAGGCCCCTTCTAGCTCCTCTGACCAGAAATCCCAGGGAGAGAAATGCTTCGTGGCTTTAAGGAAAACCCAGCTCAGGTTCCAAGCTCAGCAGGGCCCTCAGGGGTGCAAGGTGAGGCGGGCCTTCCACACAGCAAGGGTCCAGCTCAAGTTCCTGGACATGAGGTGGGGATTGCTTGGGTTCTTCTTATTTCCATCCCCTAGCATGATGCCCACCTTACAGTAGGTGTTTAATAAATGCTTGACCTGGCCTGAATTACCCAATTCTGCAACCCCATTTTCCACCTCTGTCGTTTGTGCTGTGAGAAGTCCAGAGAAAGTCACACGGGTCACAGAGGACCAGGACTTTTCTGGGGTGTCTCAGCTCTGGTGGGGGCACAGCATCTGCCTCCGGCTCCGCCATCTTTGCTTGCATGGACCTTCTCACTCCTCACCACTGAGCATCTGCTGAACCAACACATAAAGGAAGACTGACCCATTGGGGTGGCAGGGGCCCCCAAAGTCAGAGTGCCCCCAGCCCCTCTCCGCCCATCCTCTGCTCCTTCCCCTCCCCAAAGGCAGCGCCAATCTGCCTGCACTTCCTGACCTGACCCCAGCCTTCAAGATGGAAGATCCAGTTCTAACTCTACAGGAGACGGGGGGCAGCTGAAGAGAGGGGTGGGGAACAGGAAAAGGGCCAGGGAGCTGTTTAGTACAGGGATGGGACCCTCCCATCTGGCTCTGGGTCTGGAGGACCTCCTGGAGGAGGCGGCGCTTGAGCTGGGCCTGGACCCAAGGGAAGGAACAACTAGAACCTGGGAAGGGAGTGCTCTGAAGAGAGGAGGGGAGAAACCCCTTTCTCCTTAGCCTGGCTCCTCTCCCTCCTCTTCTCATTCCTCATCTCCCTCCTTCTCCCCTTTTCCTCTCATTGGCAATGCTGGCCCCCTTTCTCCTTAGCCAGGCTCCTGGCCTCCAGACTGATTAGTTTAGCAGTACTCTGTCCCGAGCTGTGCTCCCCATCACCCCAACACTCTGGATAGTGCTCAAGCCTTCAGCTTTTCCAGCATCAAGTCCCCAAGGGCTGCAGCACCTGCAGGTTCAGACACAGGTGCGACCTGGAGCCCAAACAGTTCTCTCCTCAGCCTTAGCTCTCTGGCAGGCTCCTCTGTCCTCCCACTTGTGTACAGCTAGCAGAGGGAGTCCATCACCATGTCCCCCGATGGGAGGAGCCAAAAGCCACTGCCGAGAAGACCCCACAAGAAGCAGTCCCCAGCTATCTGCTCCCCTTCTCCCAGGAAGGCCCTGGCCAGTTGGGCATAATGAGAGAAATGAGACAGAACAGTGTCTGGCTCGCCTCGGCTGAGTGAGCCAACCCAGGGATGACCCGGGTCTACCAAGGGGCACCCCCTGCTGCACTTGGAAATTCAGTAATGGATCGGGCATGAACTGCTTGCTGTCTAAAGCATTTCTGGGCCAAAGTCAGAGAAAAGGGAAGAGCTTGCCCATGTGTTCTGGGACCACTCTGACACAAAAGCAGACTCCGGGTGTCAGTCCCAGGCAATTAACACAGTGATCACACACACACACACACACAAAACCCAACCCAAATCATACGGGCATTTGCCCCTGGCCCCAAGCCTACACAGATCTTACACACGGTTCATGCAGGACAAGAGATTTCATCTCATCTCCGTTCGGCTCAGGAGATAATTGATCTACCTGCACTTGAAAAAGAGTGAGCTTCTGTAGACTAGGGATGATAGTAATACCCAGAAGGCCCATCTCTGGGGTGGTTATGAGAACCTAATAAGCCAAAGCACTTGCTGAATAACGAATGCTATGGTATTACTTTTGCTCATGATGCCCCCCAAATGAGCTGTAGTCCCCCCCCATTACGAGTTTATAGGCTCCTGGGGAAATGAAAGTCTCACCCCATAGTCTGGGTGTTGATGGTGAGCTCTCGCCCATCACTGCCACACTAGGCTCCCCCATCTCATGTTCCCCCAAAGACCATCAATGCCCTGAGCCTCCACTCCCCAGCCCTGTGACAGCCCTGGGAAACCACTTCCCAGATTAGAAAGGAAAGTCTCTGAGGGCAGGCAGGGCCCGTCTGACTGACTTGTATTTACATCTTCAGCACTCAGCACGATGCCCGAGACATTGAAAAGTGCTGAATGCTTTTTCCCTTCTTTTCCCTCCCTCTCTCCTTCCTTCTGTCCCCCTTTCTTCCCTTCATCCTTCCTATAGCATTGCCCGGGAAGGACATCAAAGACTACATGATTTATACAGATGAAGAAACTGAGATCCAGAATCTTATCAACCAGGTCACAGACCCCCACGGGATTACAGTGAAGGCCCGTGGCTTCCTCTGTTCTACACTGCCTTTCCATCTGTGACATGGCAGAGTCTCAAACGTCCCCCCCAGCTCTAATGCTACTGTCCTTGGGAAGTTTGGGACTACTGATACCAGAGGAAGTCGTTGGCAAGCAAGACAACAGCATTAGATTTGTGAACTCTCTGCACTGACACTGTCATGAAAGGCCCTTCCACCCTCACAGGGTAAATGTCACCTGGGTCACAACCTTGGAAAACTGCCTGTGGCTTAGAGAAATGAAGCTTCCCGCTGAAGCTGCTTTTGTGGGAGGCGGGTTCTCCCCTCCCCCAACTTCTAGCATCACTCGGTACCCTCAGAACAGTTAAAACCCTGGAATGCAACCGGGGCTGAGTGCCTGCTGCATTTGTTTGTGCTCAGAACCTGAGCAGCTTGTGCAGAGTTTCCAGGCCCAGCGACCCTTTGGCCAAGCGGGGGCAGGAGCTGCAAGCGCTTCCCTGGGGAGGCTCGACAAGGAGCAAAGCTTGAACAGCAGCTTGGTCATGAAACAGAAAGCAGCCCATGAGGCCCCCGGCCTGCGATGGGCCGCTTCCTTCCTAGGAGAGCTTCTCCACCTTCTCCACGAGCAAGGAGGGGCCTCCAGGCCAGCGAGGTCCTGGTCAACAACTCATTTCCCGTCCCCACGCGACCTTCACTCAAGCTCAGCAGCTGCAGATTCTCAGAGCACAGAAAGCAACGTTTTCCACGCCTGGGTGACTCCAAAACAACTAAATGGATTCCTTCATCCTGCTGAAAATAAGCATGAGAAATTTCAGCCTGATTAATTTGTCCAAAATTATAAGTGTCTGAAAGGAGGCCCTCAGAAATGGAACAGACAGCCGGGCCTGGGCCTGCCCTCACTTGCTTCTGTCTTATACCCTACTCTGGTCCATGCAGGAAGACTTGCATCAAGACCAGGATGGCAGAGCCAGAGAGGGCACCTATTGCCCCCATTCCCATTCAGCTCGGTTTGGTGCTCTTGCACAGGGCCGTCTACATGACTCCACTAGTGGGGATCTCAACCTGTGAAGGAGAATTTCCGAAATAAAGACATTTGTCTTATGGGGTGAAACCTTTCCCAGAAGATCCATGGCAAGGTGTGTCCAAATGGCAGTGCCTTTGAAACTGCATCTAATCCACATGCGGGTGGACAAGCAGTGAATTCCCTTTCAGCTCCCAGTCTCTGTGATAAAGCAGGGATCCCTGGCGGCCGAGCAGCAGCCAATGCAGAACTGATGCCTGGAGAAGCACCTTCCACCTCCCTTCCTCACATATCTTGTCTGTTTTATGTCCACGTCATTAAAATCTCTTTAGGTGTATGGAGCTGAGACTGACCCCAGTGGGAACAACTGCAGGCGGGCAGTGGTCCTGGAAAGAGGAACAGACAAATGGAACATCCAGGTTGGGGTCTCCCTTCCAGCTGTGCAGCCTCTAGCTAGTCAGTGACCCTCTCTGGATCTCAGCTGCTGTTTCATTAGCAGAACAGAACCGGGGTGGGGGGGGAGGTGCCATGACCTCAGCAAGAATTTTGGGAGCCAATCTTCAAACCCATTTGACAGGGTCACAATTCTGAGTCCTGAAATGCAGCCTCATCCTTTCTTAAGTGACTTATGAGTAAGCAAGGTTGGAATGGTGATGGATCCGAGACATGGCGTGGGGAGGGCTCCCCCAGCTCATCGAGTCTGACACCCTTGCTGGACGCAGGACCGAGGGGTCTGGAAGCAGTGATTCGGACCCATCGCACCAGACTCCATAGCTTCCTCTGAGGAGCCCAGGTCAGGCCCGAGTCTAATATCCCAAGGGAAGAAAAAGCTCGTCCATTTTGTAAAAGAATGAACAGCAAATTAAGATGAGCTTGGCTCCGTGAAAGCTCAGTGAGCTCCAGAAGGGGGGAAAGCTCTGTTTCCAAAACGGATGGAGATGAGAAAGGCCCTGCTCACGTGCATGAAAAAGAGTCAGCAGTGACCTGGCAAGAAAGAGGAAGGGCAGAGCAGTCCACAAAAGCCTCCCCCCAAGGCGGGAAGTGACCTCCCAGGCCACGGCTCCCCCGCTCCTGAAGCCCCATCAAGCTCAGTTAGCCTGATCAGGGGCAGGATTTGAATCTGGGTTCTGGGCCTCCTGGGCCAATGCTCTTCCCAGGATACTGTGCTAAAAGAGAAGGGCATTTTCAAAGGGGGAAGATGGTCTGTTCACGCCTGCGACTGCTCCCGCTCCCCACTCCCCCTCTTCCTCTCACTGATAAAGCATCTCCTCCCCTCTCTCCAGACGCTGAAGGATAACTGAGCTGAGCTCCATTTCCCATAATCACAGCTTAGATTTATATGGCATTTTGCAGCAAGCAAATTACTGGTCACACAGTATCTGCTGCGATGCTTCTGTCAGATCTGCGAGGTGAGGAATACAGTTTACAGGCAAGGAAAATGAAGCTCTGAGAGAGAAGTGTTGACCTCCTGAAGGTCACACAGCCAAACAGTCTGGGGAACTGGCACCTGGGCCCTGGATTTCAGACACTAGATCTGCAAACCCCCTAAAATCCCCTTCGCCTACTCCACCTAAGCTCCCCACTCCCACTCGCAGCTCCCCAGCCTTAAAATCTTTCATATGAATCCAGTCAGTGAGTCACCAAGTATTAGGCACCCAGCCTCGGCCAAGCTCTGTGCTAAGTGCCAGAGAGAGAAAGAAAGGCAAGAGACAGTCCCTGGTCTCAAGGACAGACCTCACATCCCAATGGGAGAAGATGACATGAGAACAAATTGTGTTCAAGCACAGTTGTGGCGCTCACGTGGAGCTAATCTCAGAGAGCCACAGTCCACCGAGGCAGATGAAACTCCAGCTTTCTACAGTCAACAGCAGAGAACAAGGAAGGAATCTTAAGATGGGGTCTCAAAAACAGCTCAATCAAGTGAGAAAAAACATTTTTGGAATATGAAAGAGGAGGAAAGTACAACTTTAAACATCAAAGCCATAATTTGTTGGAATCTGTGAGATCAGAGGTTCTTGTGACCTTTCAGTCCATGGAGGTGATGAGGAAGAGGAGGAGCTATCGCTGTTTTCCTGGAGAACATCCCCTGGGAGCGCCTGCCTGTTCATCCCATAACACCATCATTGGGGTTGGAAGCCAGAGGCTCAAGGACTGTCTTTACCATTTCTCCTGAGTGACAGATTCTGGGCAACTTCTCTGAGACTCAGTTTCCTCATCTGTCAAGTGAGAAGGAGGGACCCTTTCAGCCTGAGGTCTATGACCCCTTCTCACAGTGTCATCAAGAAGCCTGAGCATTCCCATGCAGACTTGATAGGAAACATATGGGGCAATATTTCTCATGTGTTCTTGGTTATCGTTCCCCACCCCCAATAACACTGCCATTTTTCTATTCTTTGATAATGGCTAATTTTGGAAATGTCTCAACATTTGTGATCCCCATGGATTTCTTCTGCATTTGCTTGGCCACATTAGCCCCTAACTGTCATCGGGTCCATAGATCATCTCAGCAATGACCTTAGCAATTCCCTTCTTCACTTGGAACCTCAGCTTCCTCATCCAGCAGTGACTGAGGTCCCTCTCAGCTCCAGATCTATGATGCTCTAAACTCTTGGAGGAACAGTATGAGTGAATGAAAAAATGATGAAGCATTGGAAAGCCCATGTCCTGAGCATTCCTAATGGGCCGCAGCCTTTGTCTGACACCTGAAGAGAAAGGTTCACGTTTTCTATATGGTATTTACTCCCTTTTGATCAGAATATTAGCAGGAAGCTAAGAGAGGGAAAAGTTGCTGAAGACTGAGATTTTGGGGTTTTACTTTACAAAATGTGGGAAGCTAAACAGGAAGAAAGGAGAAATGATATGAGCGCTTTGAAGGCCAGGAGGGCTGCTCTGAGGAACAAATGCAGTAATAGAGCAGCACCACTACCCAGTAGTCCAACTCAGCAGCCAGCCCGCTAAGAAGAGCTATTTTTCCTGAGGTAAGGAGTCACTTTCAGACTTCATCTCTTCCAAGGGAGGAGACCTGGTTCTGTGGGCTGATGAGTCAGCTCTCGGATACCCCTTAGGGGAATAGAGACATGGAGGCCCTGACACACTGTCACTCCTCCCAGCTAATGAAATGATCTGGCCATCCTTCCTCCTGTGGCAGGAAGTCACCATGTTCTCCCTGTGGAGGGGGATGCAAAGGACTACAAATGCATAGCCCTGGAAGGTCCCTCCTGTCCTGACAGCCAGCCTAACTGAGGAAAAACATTTCCCTTTGTGGGAAGGAGCAGGGCCTCCAAAGTGCTTTCAAAAGCTCCTGTATTGGGCTCAGCTGTGTTTAATGAATGGGTCAGCTCTTTCCCTTCCCCAGCTCCCTCCCTATCTAGCAGTTGCCTCCATCCTCCTAGAATTCCCACATCACTTTCAATAAGAAGAATGAGGGCTTCACAAACATTATCTCTTTTCTTAGCTGTTGTTCTAAATTATTTCCCACGAACCCCTTCTATTCCAGTCAAAGTGACCTAGTGGGGGTTTCCTGAAGTTGGCTCTTCATCTCCCACCTCTGGGCCTTTGCATACTCCACAGCTAGAATCCATTGCCACCTCATTAGCCTAATAGAATCCCTCACTTCCTTTCTCACATGCCATCTAGTAGTCTTTAGCCAGCACTTGGGGAGCTCTTTAAGGTTTGCAAAACCTCAGATCATCTCTCACTGCTCACAACAACCCTGAGAGGTAGCTGCTCCCTATTTTGCAGATGGAAAAAAAATGATTCTGAAAGCTGCCTAGGGCCATAGGACTACTAAGTTTCTGAGGCAGAATAAGAACTCGAGCCTTGTTTGACTCCACATCCAGAGTTCCAGCCACTGGACTACCTCACCGCAATATGAGACACAAGCTATGTGAGCAGATTACTTAACCTCCCTGGGCCTCAGTTTCCTCACCTGTAAAATAAGGGAGGGGGTGGATAAAATATCCTCTTTCCCATATAGAATCTCCTGATCTTATGGGTCTGTCCAATTTCTGATCCTCACTGGATGCTTTCTGGCCCACACTCAGTGAACGACCATGTTCAGAACACATAATGCTCTGTCAGTGTCACCTTCTTCCTTGAAAAGTTGAGAGTGAAAAGCCTCCACTCCCCAAGTCACAGGGCAGCCAGAAGGAAAGCACCTGGTAATCTTTAAAGCAATAAAGACATAAAGTTCATTTTAAACATGACCTTTTCTCTCTTCTTGATCTTTTATTGTTATTTTTTGTTTTTACATCACTTTCATTTTTCATTCCATCCCTCTCTTCCCTCAGAGACTTATAACAAAGAATAAAAAAAAAATGAAAAGTAAAAACACTGGCTCAGCAAAAACCAACCAACACAGCAGCGGCCTCTGACATTATCTGCAATATTCTACACAGCCATCGTTCCTCACCTGGGAAAAGAATGGAGGGGGCTATGTTTTCTCAGGTCTCCTTCAGAGCCAATTATAATTACACAGTATTCGATATCATTTCTTTTGTTCACATGTGTAATCATTGTGTATGTTTTTAAAATTCTCATGTCATTCTCTATCCGTTCATGTAATCTTCACATTCTTCTCAGAATTATTGATATTTTTAAAAATAAGAAAATTGTCACTTCCCTTTATGTTCAAGAACCCCAACTAATACAGCCTTTCCACAATCAGTGGGTATCTACTTCATTCCAATTCTTTGCTACCACAAGCACTGCTATGAATATCCTGGGGCTTTCTATCTTTGGCCCCTTGAGATGATGGGCCCAACAATGTGATACTGGTTGAAAGATAAAGGCAGATTAACCACATTTTTAAAAAAGCATAATTACAAATTGCTTTCCAAAATGGTTGAACCATCCATGGCTCCAATACCAATATCAATGGACCTGTCTTTTGTAGTCTCTCTGACATTTACAACTTTTTTTTTCCAAGATGGCTTTATCAATAAAAGTCCAGCATTGCCAACTTTCATCCCACTCTGGACTCTGTATAACTCAGATCTTTTTCAACCATGTTTTGCCTTCACTAGTTAGTTTTCATTTTCAGTGCTGGACACAGAGTAAGGGTGTTGGAAGTGATATTTTCTCTCTGGTACATTGTTATTAGGGATATCTATATCTCTCTATATACATAGTAACTTTTGATTTCTTTTAAGTGAGATTTATTTCAATTTGGGCATCCATCTTGAACCTTAGAAGAAATCATTGACATTTCATCGAGGCAGACACAAAGCATAATCACTCCGCTAACTAATCAATGTAAGGATTTTCCCATTGGTTGAGAAGCTGCTATACCACTGAGCAGATGCATTTCTTTTCTTAGCCTCTTCCTGCAGAAATAAATATGGCTTCAATTCCGGTCTCCACACACCAGGTGTTGCTGATATTGGCCAAGACTTATGAGGGTCTCCTTCCTTGAACATACTCATGAGAGAGTTGAGGATTGGCCAGAGAACTAATCAGTTTTGTGAATCCATCTGAGCCTGACTTCCTTAATTATAGGATCATAGATCTTTAGTTAGAAAAGGACCTAGAAACACAGTTAGGCAAACCCTCTCATTTTACTGAGGAGGAAACTGAGGCTAGAGGTGTTAATTTGCCAGGGGTCATTGGTAGAATCTGAACTTGGATCCTCTGATTCTCAGGTCACTGTTCTTGTCCATTTGTCCCAGGCTGCATTCTGTTTGGTGATTTGGTTACAGTAAAAACTCATGTCCCTTAATATGGATATGTATTTTGGCTGATGGCTAAGTCCTGTATTGGCTTTTGGTTTTTACAAGATGGGAACTTTATCAACTGCGGGGAGAAAGAATATGATGGCATCCGGAGCCTGGCTTGTAATATCAGGTAACAGGGACTCAAGCAATTGAACTGCAGTCTGCCATGGATTGAAGCTAAATTTAAGCAGATCCCCTGTATTCAACTGAGTCTAATAAATAGCTGTGTCAACAAACAAATGTGCCGGTTCAGTGGCGATGCAATTAGTTTCATTTTTTAAAAATGATGAATGAGCATAAGATATAGAAAAATGTACAAATTGAATTGGTTGAGGAACCCTGAGCAAAGCTATCAATCAGGAAGGACTAGAGCATTATCGTTGGAAAAGAACCTTGACTCATATCATTTCAGGTCAATAGAGAAATTGGAGATGATCTAATCATCTTCATATTGGGGGCTGATGGGAATTCTAAGTCTGCAGCAGATGATAAATGTCAACTGAAATGAATTGGATTACAGAACTCTGAACCTCCATTTCGATAGTACCTGAGAGGTCAACAAATCCAACTTCTTCATATGCCCTGGGGTGAAATGACTTGGCTGAGGTCATGTTGAGAACCCAAAGCGCTCTGCCTTCCTGTACCTAGCACACTATAGGTGCTTTTTGTACATGTACTGAAGAAAGGGAGAATTTGAAACCTGCTCCTCTGACTGTAAGTCTGTCACTGAGAACAATCTTCAGATGTGGGGTGGGCACAGAGCAGTGGGCTTGGAGATTGAACTTAGAGGCCAGGATCCCAACTCCAGGACAGTGAGAACACATCCAGCCAGCCATCAGTAGTGCCCAGAGTGTTGGGTCTGGACTCCAAGGACAAAGGCTCGTACCCTGGCTCCTACCTGGTGACCTTCAGCAAGTCAACTTCTCTAGGTCTCAGTTTCCTTATCCCTAAGGCTTCCCTCACCCAAATCTATGATCTCCAGAGCCCATAATTCTGCCATCAGGGAAATCCTAGTCTAGCGTGGCAGCTGTAGTGACAGCACAGCAAGGGAAGGCTCACATGACTTTCTTCCACTAAGAAAAATGAGTGACATGAGAAGTTTTGCTGACTAGCAGACAGTTTAATGAAAAAAAAACCCAAGGCAGTGGGTGTTGGCAGGCAAAGAAAAATGAACTAATAAACCTTCATATAAACACTTTGCAGCATCAGTCAGCCTACTGACCTTGCAATGGCTCCTGAATGGGACTCTCCCTTTTTTCATCTCCACAATTGCCAGTAAAGTTCAGCCTCTTATTGTCTTGCATCCCCAGAATGAAAATTCCAGCCTCCTGACTCATCTCCCCCGGCACATGGGCTGGGACACCCAAGTCCACCTCCTGCACTTCTCTTCTGCTCTGTCCCTCTAGTTGGAGCTTTAAAAGGCCTGGAAAAGCCAGCTTATCTAATCCCCTGATTTTATGCATGAGGATGTGATGCTGATGGGCAGCAAGGGTTCAGTAACATGATGGAAGTCACAGGCACAGCAAATAAGAATCAGAATCTCCCCATATGGTCCTGACTCCAAAGCTGGAACTCTTCCCAATCCATAACACAGGTCCTTGAAATCTAGAAAGAGAGAATGTTCTTGTGTCCTGATGTCAGCATTCTAACTGGCTTTCCTGATTTGCAAATTATGTCAAGCTTCCTTAAACTGTAATCCACTAACTTGAAATTTTGACAATTCAACCAATGGTTGGTTTAAAAACTGAGCTTTCCAGTAAATCCCAAGAGTTGACCACACAATTCAGAGGGCAAAGGAAGCTAAGCAAGGAAATTCAAAGGATCTAAGTACCTTTAATCAAATGACAGAGTAGTTACATATTATTCTTCTCTGTCCATCAAAACAAATCTGCAAAGGATTCTGGGAGGATGCTTCATTAGCCAGGTTCCAGGCACAACACAGACATCAAAGTAAGAAAACTTTCTTTCAAAAATAAACAGATGAGTTTGACTGGATCCTCAGTGGCTTTCTCCTGTCCCACCCCCAGCCTTGTTGTCAAGGTCAGCTGTGACCAGAGGCAAGCCAAGGAGGAACAAGTTCCCCAGCAGGAGCCAGCCAAAGCAGCTCCCCTGGAAATGCTCCTCCAGGCTCACAGAAGCCGGATTACTTTTTGCTCCTAATCATTGCCTTAGATGGGGATTATAATCTTGGCAAGAAGCATAGTTCATTAGACAAGACACCTGAAGCAAACCTCCATGGTTCAAGCAGCTGCAGCAAAGTTTCTCTGAATGTACAAAAGCCTTCTCACACCTTCTAAGAAAAGCAGCCACCCCTGAGGCCCCTTGCCGACTTTTGTGTCTTTTCAGCAGCACTGGGGACCAAACTCATTGCCACGAACATCACCCCTGGTAGATCAGGAGAACTCAGTTGGCCATAGCTTATCATGGCAGTAAAGAGACAGACCCAGGCAGACAAAACCTTGAGAGAATTTTTGTCCACACTTTCTCTTGCCCACTCTTTCTCTTGCCAATTGGTTATTGGTTCAGGCTTTCTGAAGGTGTCTGGGGAAAAGTGACACTATGACAGGAAAATCTTGGCCCTTCTTCCAGTTGCCTATTGAAGAAGCCGAGGCAATCAGTCAATACACTAGCATCAATTAAAAATCTACTTTAGACATTGTGCTAAAGACAGTCATCTAAAACTACCTGTGGACCAATCCCACTGTTAAGGAATAGGGAGTCTTTACCTGCCTCTTAACCTCTCCTAAACTCACCATTTTGTTGGCAAAAACAAAGAGTAAAAGCCAAAAGGCAAACATACTTTCCAAACATTTTAGATACAGAAAATCAAGGTAACTGCCAATCTAATGGTCTGCAACCAAAACCTCCTTCAAAGTCAGCACCCACTAGGCCAAGGATTGAGAACTTCCCTTTTTCCTAAGGGTGCACCATTCATTGATAAAGCTTGAAGAGAAATCAAGGAAAGCTGGTAGAGAGAATCATTGGAAGTGAAAGGGATTTATCCCTTAGAGACCACTGGGACCTGACTTCTTTCCAGAAGAAAAAGCCAGGATCCCAAGAGCCACAGGCAGTGGGGACTTTGCTCTACAACTATGCATTTATTTTATCTGTTTTCTAAGATCAAGGAATCCAGAGCCCTCAGAGGCCATCAAATCTAGGACAGAATCCTCATCTTACAATGAAAGAAACAGGCTAGGGTGGTGACAGAGGCTACGCAATCAGGCAGTCAACAAGCAGTTAGTAAGCATCAGATAGAGAGTCTGAATCTGTACTGACTTGACAGTAAACTCATCCTCATTCTCTTTGGGAGAAATAAGCTTTTTGAGGGCAGGAAGCAATTTGTTTTGTTTTGTTTTGTTTTGTTTTTTACATATCCATTGTCCATCACAGGCCTGGTAGATAAGAGGCACAAAATAAAGTCCTGCAGATTGGTTGGCTCAGGTCTCCTAACTCCCAACCAGGGCCCTCTACACACCAGACAGAGTTTCATTCATTCTTTACTACCCTCTTGTCCCTTTTTTTTTCCTAACACAATTCCCAGTATTGATGCCCCAGCAGGAAGTTGTATGGTTTTTCAGTTCTTCAGACTCTTTCCTCCCTTGCATCCTCCCACCCTCTCAGAAGATGAAACCCTTTGTAGCTGGGAGTTGAAAAATTCTTCCTTTATCCCTAGGCAGAGTATTCGGCTCAAAATTATTTACCAGCTTTACTGCTGGTCAGAAAGAAGATGCCGAGGTTATCCATGCACACCCAAGTCACAGAGAACTTGGTCAGGTAAAACCTGGTGATGAGCACCCAGGACATATTGGTCCTAGGATGTCCCTTTTGAAGGATGCAAGGAGAAAAAGGCAAGTATTGCACTAATTATCATGTTCCTTCCACATCAGACTGAAGGGAATGGCACGGCAAAGAGATAAACACTAAGAGTCTCAAAGTCAAATTTTACAGTTTTGCCTAGGGCATTATCAATGACGGTATATCAGTTTGAAGGGCAATTCTAGATAAAAGATTATAAAAATGAAATCCTACTTTAAGAAATGAGTGTTGACACATTCTTCCTCCTCCTCTAAGCTCTTTGAAGGCAATAACTGTCTTTCTGCTTGTACTTGTATTTCCAAGGTTTAGCACAATGTCTGGCACATGGTAAATGTTGAATAATGCTTGTTAACAGATGAATGATTAGACCTGTCCAGACATGGAAGTTAGATGGCACTGTGGCAATAAGGCTGAGCCTGGAGTCAGGAAGACTCATCGGCCCAAGTTCAAATCCAGCCTCAGATATTTACTAACTGTTATCTTGGGCAAGTCACTTAACTCTTGTTTGTTTCAGTTTCCTCAAACAGCCAACCATTCCAGTGTCTTTGCTAAGAAAACCCCAGATGGAGTAAGAAAGAATCAGAGACAAATGAAACAAAGAAACAACAGCAGAAGTGGAATTGTCTTTGAAAGGTGGTCTTCAGGAAGAAGCTCAAGAAGTATTTTGGGGGGGATACTGTAGAAACAGTAAAAACCCAGATAGGGTAAGAAAGAATCAGAGAGGACTGAAAAGAAAAAACAGCAGAAGTGGAATTGCCTTTGAAAGGTGATCTTCAGGGAGAAGCTCAAGAAGTATTTTGGGGGGATACTGTAGAAACAGTAAAACCCCAGGTGAGGTAAAAGAGAATCAGAGATTACTGAAACGAAAAAACAACAGAAGAAGTAGAATGAATCACCTTTGAAAGGTGGTTTTCAGAGAGAAACTCAAGAAGAATTTTGAGTGGATATTGTAGAAATAGTAAAACCCCAGATGGGGTAAGAAAGAATCAGAGATGACTGAAAAACAACAACAACAACAACAGCAGCAGAAGTAGGATGAATTGCCTTTGAAAGGTGATCTTCAGGGAAAAGCTCAAAAAGTATTTTGGGGGGATATTGTAGAAACCGTTAGAGAGAGTGCTGGATTTGGAGACAAAGGACCTGGGTTTAAATTCTAGCTCTGCTACTTATGGAACATGTGACCTTGAGCAAATGCTTATTGTCTTGGTACCTCCATTTTCTCTTCCTCCTCTGGGCTCACTCCTCCAAAGTGAATTTGAACTCTTGGTTTGGGGTCTCCAGAGAGGAGCTAACTAATCCTACTTTCAGAGTTCTAGAAATAACCCCTTGCAGGCCTCTGCTGACATACTTCCCATTAACAACTGGCCTGTAGACTTCATGAGCTTTTAGCTGAAGCATTTGCTGAGATGGCACAGCACAACAGATGATACAAACATTCCAAGCAGAAGCCAGAGACGTGCTTTCTCACAAACTCCCAGATTCATAAGAGTGGGATCAAACCTAACAGTTCCATGATGGAGAGACATGCATGTAAGGTACAACAGCAGAAAAAGTTGTAAATTAAAACTCCTGAGTATGACTTTAAGCACTTTCATTAGTCTGTAGCTACTATCTTTTTCCCTTGTGAAGATGTGGAAACTTAAAGATAGAAAAAGAAGATCCCCTAGATCACATAGAGAAAAAATTGATGACAAATGAGGGATACAACTAGAAGAGAAAAATCTCTGAGAAAATAGGACAGAGTAATAAAGATACATTTCTCATGGTCTCATTGAACCATTCTTGATGCTCCTGAGAAAGGGAAAAGTTTTATAGCTTCGCAGCCCTCAGAGAGAGAAAGAGATCAAAGAGAAGACTGTGAGAAAGCATGCTTGGAAATTCATCCTCAAATGAGAAAATCTGCTCTTACCTGGAAAGACGGGAAGTGGGCTAACATTCCGGAAATATGCCAACATCACTTTAAGGAAGCTGCCTGTCTGCATATTGATAAGACCTAATCAATCACTCATAAACTTGCACCCCAAGAATGCCTGGGAAAGAAAAGTGATTATGGAGGAAAGGCATAGCAAATCAACCTGTTCATCCAAGTAAGTAAAAATAGTGTGCTTCTCACAGCATCTCACCTGCTTCTTCATTATAAACTGACAGTACAATGCCTATGATTGTCTGAAGTCTCCATTTTGGTAAGTAAAAGCACGAGAAGCGGTTTACTTTTTTTCTTCTTCCTATGAGTAAGATCTAAGGGACCACCAGAAATTCTTGGGAAAATTCAAAGATCTCATCCAACTCTACCCCTCATATCCTCCCTACAATCAATATCCATGATCTCTAATCCTGAAGCAACAAGAATCTTCACTCTGGAGCTCTAGCACCATCACA
Source organism: Myrmecobius fasciatus (assembly GCA_023553655.1). Classification (NCBI taxonomy): domain Eukaryota; kingdom Metazoa; phylum Chordata; class Mammalia; order Dasyuromorphia; family Myrmecobiidae; genus Myrmecobius; species Myrmecobius fasciatus. The sequence continues at coordinate 17,343 of JAJPUD010014077.1, forward strand.
AAATCCATTTCAGCATCTATGGGGAGCAGCACTATTGAAAGACAGTAACGGTTCCTTCTCTTCTGGGCTAGAAGCAAGAGATGTACAATTTAGGACTGTTAATGTTTGTTCCCTTAAGGAGATCCTGGACAATGGAAAGAAACATAAAAGGATAGCAAGAACATTCAACTATAGAAAGAAATCTATAGGTTCACAGAACAGAATTTTAAGTCAATATTAAAGAGTTAAAATCAGTTATTGGATTTCTTTTAAGGAGTGACACTGGAGAATCTACATTTATTGAAAAAAAATCTAAACTTCACATGTTAAAGGGGATAAAAGACAATCTTGAAAATGCATTAAAATGCCTGCAAGAAGCAATAGCTATCCCTGAGAACCCCTGAGGAATATGACTAGGATAAAAAGAGTCTAAAGACTAGAATAGAAACTCAAGCTGACTTTTTTGGTAAAGGGCTTTTCAAGACAACCTTTCCCTAGCATCTTTCATCAACATACAATGAACACCCTTTATACCAGATACTCCACGCACTGCCTAAGAATCTAGAAATATAGAATCATAAATCATCAGCCCCTGCTCTCAAGGAGGATAATAGAATGAAATGGAGAATAAAGAATCAAGGATGATTGTGAGATTGTGAACTTGGATCACTGGGAGAAGGGCCATAACCTCGATAAAAATAGGAACGTTTAGAGAAGGCACGGAGTAGGCAAAGGATGGGGTGGGAGGAGTTTGAGGTGGGGAAGGAAGAGGGAAAGGGTTCTGTTTGAGAGATTTTGAGTCTCAGCTGCCTAAAGGACCTCAAATAGACATTTGGAGCTGGGGAATAAAATTCAAAAGAAATGAGAGCTGGATGAATAAATTTAGGCACTGTTGCATGGGAAAGATCATGAAACCCAACTAGCTGGCTAAGAGAGCAAAGCTTTAAAGACCATTTGGTCATCATTACTGCTCAAAGTGGCCATCATTACTATCATCATCAAAGGAGTGTCATTTTAAGATATAGCCATGCTGATCCCTCATTTGACCGAGCCCAGGAAGAAATCCAACATATCTGGGGATGGACATTTTGTACTTATCAGTGTGCTGTCATATATGTTTCTCTAGTTTGTGTGCTGTTTCTGGATCCCCAATAAAATCACAAGCTTCCTGAAGGCAGGGTCCAGGTCCGGTTTCCATCTTCTCTCTCTTTCTCAGTACTCTGGCACAGCACTCATCAAGAACAGTGGGACTCAAGAGAAATTGCCCAAAAAAAAATCTTTTTTCTGCAGGGACAATAGAATACCCAAACTCAGAAGAAAACTAAAGTTCTCCCTGAAGATATGTGGTTTTTCTGAAAACACCACTCTCTCAACCCAGCCCCCAAAACAGGGTTAAACTGGTCACAAACCTAAGTTAGCCACAAGCCCATGGCCACAGACATGACCCCACAATGTCACCACTCATCCCCATTTCAAAAGCCTCATGTCTGTTTGCTTTCAAGGGGATTGGCAGATGTTGTCTCACAGTCTCCATCACATTATTCCTGTTTCCAGGCTGACAGTTTATAAATTATGCTAATGACCAGTGGATCTCACAAATAACATCAATAATGAAACACAGGACTTTGCTAAAATATTCATTAAAGGTTTAATTAAATTGGAAAAGAAGACATGCTGGTTTCTACTTAGAGAAAAACCTTCCTGACTCCCAGATGAGGCTCAGAGGGCATTTTCCAAGGTGCTGAGATTTCCATGAGGCTTCAGTCGGAGTGGGATGATCCAAGGAGGAGGAAGGGAGGCACAAAACAGCTTCAGAAAGAGAAGAAAGGGGCTCCCCCAACTCCCTCAGGCTCTGGCTCTCACTGCTTCCTGAGATCTCCCCACATTAATGAAAGCCGAAGCCGGTAGCAGGTGGGGAGGGTTAAATGCCCTCGACCCCACACATGCACCAAGGAGTTAAGTGATTGCCCAGGGTCACCAAGCTAGGGAGCAGGGAAGCAGCATCCCAAGCTCAGATCTTCCGGCTTCCAGCCCATCTACAGACCTCCTGGGGAAAATGCAGGATTCTAGAGCCAGAGGACCCGAGTTCAAATTTTGGCCCTGCCAGGGAGCACCAGTATGGCCTGCAGGAGTCCGAGGCCTCTCTGGCCTTGCTCCCTCCTCTTCCAAATGAGGGGGATGGAACAAATGAACTCTCAGGTCCCTTCCAGCTCTCATCTCTAGAGCCATGAGCTAGGCGGAGGCTATTTGGGGAAGGCCCCCTCCCTCCTTCACCCTCACTAGCCTCATCTAAGTATGTCAAATGAAGAGGCTGCATCTAGAGCCTCATTCATTTATTTCTCTCCAGCATGTGGGTCCAGTATAGCTTCCCTTCCCAGACTCTCTGGCCTATGCCAGAGGCTCCTCACACCCAGAAGCAGAGGGGAGGCAGCCCTTTGCAGGCCTGTGGGAAGAGGGGTGCAGAGTCCTGGGCTCTGCAGGAATGGAGTTCTTCTCTACAAGACCTTCTCTAGTCACTGGGATGGGAGAGGGCTTGGGGCATCCTGGAGAGCCCTCAGACAGTAGGGCAGTCAGGGGGCCCTTTAACTCACTCCCCTCACTTTTTCTTTACACTTTTCTCAAGATAAGGTACCAAAGCCTGTGGGCCAGCAACGCTGTCTTTGTTTATTCCGTGTACTTTTCCTGCCTCTGCTTCTTTTTAAAAATAAATGTTTTAGGCTGTTTGTTTTTACATCAGCTGCATTTGATTACATTCTTCGTTCCTCTTCTCCACATCTTATAACAAGAAGAAGAAGAAAGTTGAACAAAATAAAGCAACACATCAGCCGGCTGCGCCATGACAAGTAACGCCCCAGTCCTCAGCACGCCACCCCGCAGAGAGGGAGCGACATTGGCCCAGCAGCACTTCTTTGACTTCAAGCCTTTAAAAGAAGCTTCTTAGTATATACTTTAAAACTGAAAAATAAATGTGTATATTTGAGGAATAACCTGCGGCACTTACGGAGATTGAGACGTATTCCCTGGGGTTGCCACAATAGGATGGAAAATCCCATCTGAAGAGAAGCACAGAGACCAAAGAGCTGCCTTGGAACCAAGAAGCCCTGGGTTCAAGTGCTGCTTTTGACACTGTCTAGCCCTGGGCTCAGTGCACTGAACAGCTCTCTAAGACGCAGCTCCAGAACAGGGGACGACCCCTAGATCAGTGAAATCAGAGCTCCGATCCCCTGTCTTGTTAGATCCAGATGCTGTGGGATGTGGTAGACAGAGAGTAGGCTGGGAGTCAGGAAGACCCAGATCCAAGTCCTCCCCTTTTCTTGGGGCTCCAGGGCAGGCTTCTTCACTTCTGAAGGTCTCCCCCCTTCCCTATAGCCAATCTTCCCCAAACCCTGAGTTTAAAAAGAAGGGGACAACCTACAGGGCAGAATCAGGTCCTCCTGTGGATGCTCCATGACAAAGGATGATTAGTGGAGGAAAGTGATATAAAAGAATATAGCCAAGGTCATGCAGTGAATAACTAGGGAAATCTAGACTAGAATCCAGGACTCCCCATTTCATCTGCTGGAACCCTCACCCTCAGAATTGAAGTTAACAGAAGCCTAAAAATACAGTCAATATGATATAGGTTGTGTTTCAGCTAGATAACGTTTAGATAATTTATCATAGGTAACACTGATAACTTCAAGAACTTATTCATCTTTATTTAAAAATACAAATCCTGGGGCAGCTACATGGCACAGTGGTTAGAGCACCGGCCCTGAAGTCAGGAGGACCCGAGTTCAAATCTGACCTCAGACACTTAATATTTCCTAGTGACTCTAGGCAAGTCACTTAACCCCAATTGCCTCAGCAAAAACAAACAATACAAATCCTTCTGTAAGTTTGTTCTTCAAGTTCCCCACTCCAACTATTCTTTTTGAAAAGCTCTTCTGAAAAACCAGTTTTCCCCCTGAAATTTTTTTAATGTCTTCTGCATTTTTAAATATCACAGAAGCACAGAATTTTTGAGCTGGAAAGTAATTCCAAAGGCACCTAGCCCAACCCCTTCCTAGTCCAGAACCCCTTCAATATTATCATGGGGTCCTCCAGTCTCTCCTGAGATGCTTCCAAGGGGGTTGCACCTGCTACTCTTGCAGATCTTTCACTCAGGGACAGTATCAGCTGTCACCCTACTTTGTTCTCTGAGGCCATATGCAATAAATGGAAGCCCTACCTATGAATCCCTTCCAAGCAGCATGCTCTTCTGGACTCATGGACCATGTTGCTTCCATTTTAAATAAACTTCCAACTCCTTTCATTATTCCTGGCCTGCATAAGCAATCTGGCAGGAACACATCCAGTGGGTTTGGGCGGCACATTTCTTCCTTCCAATGACTTAGAAGGTTTCCTTCCTTTGTCATTGGCCATCTGAACTTCCACAATCATCTGCTTGAGAAAGGCTGGCTTTTAATTCCACCTCATCTATACTTGTGATATTACTTGTTTTTCGCTCCATAACCACTCAGCAACACAGCTGTTAGTTTCCACATCTTACTTGAAAACCAGCAATACCTTTCAATCACCAGAGCTAACAGTTTCTTGCAGAGAAGGTACCTAAATTTTATGGAACTGAACTAAATTCTAAGATGAACAAACTGTCACTAGTGGGGGTTCCTTAATTTTTAGCAAGAGTTCAAGGCCTGTGGTATAGAACTCCCCAGGGAGTCTGTGAGTAGCTTTCAGGGGGTCCAGTCACATAGATGGGAAAAATGACATCTTGATCTTGAGTAATACTATCTGAGAAGGGGCTCACTGTGTTTCCCCGATCACCAAAGGGGTCTGGGCACCAAAACGGGTGAAGAACCCAGGGGTAACCTAAAAAAATCAAAACAGCAAAGGTCTTCTTACTCTAACTCCTGCCAGACGCTGAACCCTGACTGAGAGTGGGAAGGGGCCCCAGAGGCCAGCCTGCCTCACTTAAGAAGTTCAGATCCTTTTCCTGGGCCACATGGAGAGAAGGGCACAACCTTCTCAGCCACAGGCAGGGCTCTTTACATCATAGCTTTTCCTGACCACCCGAAATCATTTATCCTCCTGTCTAGAAACAGCTTTTCCCCAAAAGACAAAATGTCCTCCTGTTGTCTTCTGTCTCTCTGATTTAATCAGGTGCTCAACTACAACATCATGGCATGGGGCAGTGGAAGCACAAAGCTGGCTTTTTAAAAGCAGGTCAGCTCAAAGATTCCAATCTGGTCCGGACCCGCCAATCTGAGGGAAATCAGCTCTCGGTTCTTTTACGTAACGAAGGCCCTCCTGGCATTAGCAGGGGAAGGGGGCTGGCCGCAGCTGTGCAGCCAGGAGAGGGGCACGTTGTTGCAAACAGGCTTGCCACCACAGCATCTTTCCAGATGCCCAGCAGTGCCCCCCCTGAAAGATGGCAGCCTCCACGTGTAGAACCACACCGGGCACCAGCTAGGACTCCTGAGCAACAACTGGGCTTGGGAGAAAGGGCCTCTCTGGGCAGGCAGGCAGGAAGTAGTGTCTCACAAGACTTGTCAGTACAGTGTTTCTCTCCCTCATTTCCATTAATTAAGCTTAATTTATGGAGCAAGCATTTCAGCAGAAGTGCAGGTGTACGCAGACAGAAGCTAGCAAAAAACGGCAATGACCTACATTAAAAGGGAATTAAGCAGCTTAATTGACACATTTCTTTTCTCCCCCCCCCCCCAAAGGTATGACTCAAGTCTGCGTTTAATGCAGTGAGACCTCTCCCGCAGCTCTGCTTCTGACTGAATCCCTTGTTTCTGTGACAGGAAGTGCCACCGAGTCCTGGGCTTTCAGAACCAGCAAAAAGGAGAAATGGAGGGAGAGATGGAGAGAGGGAAAGGAAAGGGAGAAGGAAGGGAGAGAAAGAGGGAATAAAGGAGGAAGGCAAGGAGAGAGAGAAAAGGCTCAGAGGGGAAGAGGGAAGGGAAGGGAAGGCAAGAAAGGAGGAAAAAGAAAAGAAGGAGAAAAGCAAGAAGGGAAGGAGGGAGAAAGGGAAGGGAAGGCAAGAAAGGAGAAAAGGAAAGAGGGAGGGAAGGAAGAAGGGAAGGAGGGAGAAAGGGGCAAAGGGAGAAAGGGAAGGGAAGGAAGAAGGAGAAAGGGAAAGAGGGAGGGAAGGAAGAAGGGAAGGAGGGAGAAAGGGAAATAGGGAGGGAAGGGAGTAGAGAAAAAAGCACAGTCTTTTGGAAAGAGAAGCCTAAGAGCTAGAGAACCCCACTGGCCCTGGCTCTGAATGAATCAATGAAATCCTACTGTGCCCCAGATGCTTAAAGTAAAATTAAAAAGTGAGACAGTTCTGCCCTCAAAAAACTGATATTCTATTGAGGAAGGGGTGAATCCAACAGCAACACTTATTAAGTACTTACTATGTACCAAGCTCTATGCAGAGAGCCAGGAAATCAAACCAGCCAGCTGGTCAGTTAACAAGTCTTCATGAAATACCCACTATGTGCCAGGTACTGGACACTCGAGATAGAAACACAAAGTGAGAAGGTGTCTACACTCAAGGAGCTTCCATTTAACCCAGGAAGACTCAGTACTTGCTCACCCATTCATCAATCAGAGATTGGGGGGGTGGAAGGGAGAGGGGAGTTGCAAAGCTTATCAGTCAGTAGCTGATTGCAACACAGCAGAAGGGAGTTGGTGACCTTGGGTTGGAACCCCAGCTCTGATCTAAGGGAGGACTAAGCCCATTTAGGGCACAATGGGATCAAGGAAGCCCTGGATGATCCATGAAGGAAGCCAGGGGTGCCGAGAAGCAGAGGTGAGAGGCAGACAAAGGCCCTAGACAGAATCAACAAACAACAATGGGCCGAGTTGGTCGAACCTGAGCACGTGGAGCGGAGGGCAAGGAGCTGGGAAGGTCAGTGAATGTCTAGCCCTAACCGCTGGAACCACAAGGTACTAGATGGCAGAGGCAGGACAGTGTCACTGAATCCTCCGGGGCAGAATTCGGCGACTGTGGAAAAGAAAGATTGCAGGTGAGAAGCCCACGTAGGAGGCTGCTGGCCAGTCTGGGCCTGAACCTGGCTAATGTCAGGGTGAAGAGGGAAAGGGACAGGATCCCTGAAAAAAAAGTGCTCAGAGGAGAGGGGGAAGAACAAGGATTCTGGAGCCCAAAAGGAACTGGGACCTGGCTGGGGAGGCTGGGAGGTGGAAGAAATGTTCAGTCCAGAAGTATTTATTGCTTCCAGGGTGTTGGGCCCTGAGCTAGGCCTTGGGGACCCCAACAAAGAAACCTCCCTCCTCCCAACTGGTGAGCAGTTGGAGAGCAATGGGGGAGGGGGACATAGCAGGGAGGGAAGAGGGGCCTGACCACACCAGGAAAGGAGAAGGAGGTGGCAAAGGCCCAAGGTAATGGGGGAGAAGAGGGAGGCTGCCTCCATTAGAGACACAGGGCTGGGGGGGTGCCAGTTTGTAATGTCCTTGAAAGCCAGCCAGAGGTTGATTCTGTCACGAGCAACAGGAAAGAGGGTTTAAGGAAGATTAGTCTAGAGCAGAATCCAGGATCACTGGCTGGACAGAGAGCCCGGACGCACGGCCGGCTCCTAGGCTACTGTGGCCCTCCAGGTGGGAGGCGCCGAGGGCCAGTGGCAGCAGGTGGGCTTGGGACCCAAAGGCTGGTGAGAGACGGTCTGCTGGCGGGCAGTGGAAGCTGTGAAGGGAAATCAGACCTTCCTCTGGGATCAAGCTCAGAAACTGTGGGCAGAGCCTCACCATAGAATCCAGTTGACTTTTAGGTCACAGAACCAGAGAACAGCCCAGAAGCCAGGGGACTCCAAGGCCATCTCACCCACCCCAACAAAGCCTCTTGTGGGGCACCCCTGACATGTGCCTTATGGGGTCAGTGTTTCAAGATCTCAGGTGAGGGGGAGCCCACGGCCTCCCCCCAGAAGTCCACTCCCCCTTGGGCTGTTCTCAGCAACGTGCTCCTGGAGACTCCCAAACACCATCTCTGCCCTCCGCAGCTGAGCAGAACAACCCAAAGCTATCTTTCGTGTGCCCTGTAGCTCATCATTCAGGCAGCTAGCTGGGGGGGCAGATGGATTGAGTGCCAGGCCTAGACCTGAGCACAAAGGTGATCAAGGGCACCGACGAGCCAGCGGTGTGCCCCGAGGCAGATCGCCAGCCTCGGCCTGCCTCAGTTTCTTCTTCTGCCACTTCATTTTTCATGCTTCCCATACAAATTTGTGTGAATTTTCCAGGACATTTCAGTTATATCCATGCCAGAACGTGGTTCCCAGCCAGATTCCTAACCACTGTCCATCCGTGTTCCATTGCAGGCAAAATGAGCAATGTGACATTTCACCTGTCGTCGATATTCTCCCATCTGCAATAGCATCCCCACTCACAGCCATCTCAAGGAAGCTCTAGATTTCTTCCCAGCTTGGGGGGTCACCTCCTCCAAGAAGCTTCTCTCGAGTCTCCCTCCATCTCCAATTGTTAGTTCTTTCTCCCTCTTGAAATTGCTTTGCGTATAACATTTCTATTATATCTAAATGTTGTACTTCCCCAGGAGAAAGTAGAAAGAAACTGCTTTGTTTCAGTGCCCAGCACATATTAACTCTTTTAGAAACATTTGCTGAATTAAACGATGCTCAAGGAACCAACGTGAGGGAACTTCATGAGTAGGGAGAGGATGGGAAGTCTGAGAGAGGCATTTTCATTGGATAGTTGAAAAAATAAAGGTAAAGTTTCAGTCTCCAAGGCTAAATAAAAACATATCAGTGTTGAGATTATAAAGAAAACTTCCCCCAAAGCACACATAATTCAGACCATAATAAGCAACAACAAGTTCTCAAATATAGGTCAATAATTAAAGCACTGAAAGAGTAAATGTTTTCTTTGTACTCAGTGTAACAGAGTGAAGATGATCAGATAAAATCACTCCAAAATTCGGTTCTATTCCATATTTGTCCCAGAATAACAATCGAGAAAACCAAGAAAACAGAAAGGAGTGTCCAAATCCACAGCGTGGAGGCCTTCGGGTGAATCAGGGAACGGCTAGCTCCCTGACACCCTAAAATGGTCCCAGGGGTGTATGGCTGGGAGGAAACCTCCACACAGAGATAGTAAGGACACCTCTGACCTACGGATGTTAGAGTGGAAAGGCAGCCTCCATGGCCGCTGAGGGTGCTCCATTCCCCCTCACAAGCCTGTGGTGCTGTATGTTGCTGACCTTGTTCTGTAAGCCCTGTCCATCCCCCTCCCCACTTCACTTCATTTTGCTGTGACTTTGGGTCCATTCATTCAAGAATCCCACCATATTCCAGACCCATAATTTATGCTTTTCTTTGATCTTTGGATGCTCTATCAGTTGCTTTCAAATTCCTGGAATAAAATACTCTGGTCCCTCCTGTCATTTGTTCCCCTTCTTCCCGACACAACACAGATAATTTTGCTAAGTGTCAATTATATACCTAATTTACCAAGTTTTTTATTTGTATTATTCCATTTCATCCTCACAAGAGTGGCAAACGGTAATGTATTATTATTATTATTTACATTTTAACAATGAGGAAAGGTTAAGGAATATTCCTGAGGTCACACAGCTAGGCAATGGCAGCATTGGGATCTGAACCCAGTACTCCAAAGCAGATGTCCCTGCCATCAAGCTCTTGGCTGTGTTCCCATAGAACAAATATCACAGAGAGGTTGGAAGGGGATCCTTTGTCAGGTTGGAGCTGTGCAGGAGAGGACCCCAAGACCCTTCTAGATTTGAGAGCCCAGGGGTGCGGAATATAGCTACCCAAGGGATTCATTTCATAAAGAACAGAAAACCAAAAAAACTCAAAAAAACCAAAAAACTATCACTGAGAATAAATGTTGTCATCTCATGAGAATAATGCAAGTTTGTTTGGGGAAGGGGGAGGCTTGGGGTTTAATGGATTAAAAACCCAGAGGGGAAAAAAAGATAAGGTGGCAGCCAAAAACTGATGGGATTTTACTTCCCATTCAGATGATCTCATCAATCGAGGTGGGTACTTGTCCCTTGTGATTGCTTTACTCTGCCATCTTCCCAGAACTGAAGCTGAAAACCCATCCATCTATTTATCTATGTGTATCTATTTCTCTATTACTGTCCACATGTAACCCAACAAGCTCCTACAAGGGGTTTACCCAATCTGTGTTTACTTTCTCCTTGATTGCTTGATATTATCTAACTGTGAAGGAAAGAGTCTCTCATACCTGGAGTCTTCCACCAGAGACTGGAGGCCTCTTTGTTTGGGATGCTTTCAAGGTCATCCATTCTCAGGTACAATGGCCAGGGGCCTTTCCAGTTCTGAGATCCATAATTCTAGAACCATAGATATAGAGCTGAGGAGTGAGGGAAACCTCAGCAGCCCTCTAATCCAACTCCCTCATAGCACAGATGAGGAAACTGAAGCTCAGAGAGGGAAAGTGACCTCCCTGAGGTCACACAAGTACTAAATGTCAGAATCTTTATTGGAATTCAGCTCCTCAGGGGAGTCGGTGTTCTTTCTCCTGCACAGAGTGCCTTGAAATTTAATTAAATTTAAATCTGAACTTCAAACTGTGATTTTTTAAAAAATTATTTTGTCTAACTTCTCAGGTCTAAAACTGCTAAAAAATGAGAAAAAAAAGTCCCTACCTATTTTTCTTTCACTGAATTCTTCTGCCTAGTATCTTTATTTGTTGTTTCCCATTAGGATATCAAAGAATTTTTTAAAATTGTATTTCAGAGACTTTTCTTTTTATATGAAGTTCCTTGGAAATCCATTTGGAGGTAGAGCAATAACTAATAAAAACCTTAATCTAATGGCAACAGAGCAAGATGGACTTCAAAGGAAACAAGGATCTCTTCAGTTGAAAATAGTCTAAACCTTCCGGGTTCTGCACATGATACAGATCAGAAATGATGAAAAAGAAACAAGAAAACTAAAGCTTATCCAAAAAGATGATGAACAAACCGAAGAAATCCAACACACTGTAAAAATGCTACGTGCTAAGAGAAGCAAGGAAAACATAAAGATGGATCAACTCAAGCAGGGTGAGCAATCACATTAATTATAACGCATGAAATATCAAAAGATCAAGTTAGATGGATAATAGAATTATTCAAAAAATTAAATGGAGAAATGAAATTAGCAAAAAAAATCACGACTAGAACAAAGAATGGCAGAGGGGACATGGGAGCAGGGAAGCTCATCAAATAAGTCAACTGAAAAAAAATAGGTAATAGTACAGATCAAAGATGGATTTAGAGCTCAGATCGAGAAGAAAAAAACGTGGGATATGATTTAATTCACCACACTTTTATTAAGTTTATAGCACAAGGTAGTTTGAGGAGAGGAAACACTAACAAAGGTAAATCAAGGGGAAAGAGATAAAAGCTTAAGGAGGGAGAGGACACCAGGGATGTGACTGAAGAGATTAGGATTTTGAGGAGCAGGGATAAACAAATCATCCCCTTCTGGGAAGGAGGATCATCTGTGCAAATGCCCAGAGGCAGATAGGATGGAATATCAAGTGTGGGAAATAGCTAATAGGCCAGTGAGAGTGCATGAACAGGAAATAATATGAGCAATGGTTCCAATAGTATCTCTAATATAATTGGGAAATTGTGGGGTTTCAACCAGAAAGGGGAAGGTTCCCATGGAAATGCAAAATTTCCTTCTAGATAGAATCTGACAGACAGCCCTAGAACAAATAATTATAACAATTTTTTCATCATCTGTTCAGCTTTTTATAAGGTTAATTTAAAAGAGTGATTGTTTTTTAACCAGTTATGGATTCTCTCCGCTCTCCCCACCCTTCATTTTTCATAAATATATTTCAAGAGGCTCTTGTACTGACTTCTGTTGATCTAAAGTTAAAGAGTGACTTCTATCACCGAGGTACAGATATTATGAAATGTAAAATGAAGAGGGCGGGACTTAATTATCTCTAAGGTCCCGCCCACTTGAAAGTTGTTCAGTTTGATAATTTGGTGTGTATCTGCTATCCATCAGCTGCTGTGTACCACCTGGCTGTTACAGTCTGAGTGTCACACATGACTGGGGCTCATCCCAATGAAAGCTGTCTACGGTCTAGTATTACAGCATTATTTCACTGTAGACAGACATCACCCTTTCAAGTCAGGTCAATCAGTCACTGAGAAAGCATATATTAAGCACCTATGTGTAACACACTGGGGATACAAAGGCAAAAATGAAATAATCCCTGCCCTCAAGGAGCTTACATTTTACAAGGGAAGCAAATACATAAGTGAATATATCGATCCACCAATAAATATTTATTAAGCACTTATTCACTGTGCTAAAATAGAAGATAAATTATATGATGGAAGGCGTTAGCTGCTGAGGGAATCAGGAAAGGTCTCACATAGAGTGTGGCACTTTATCTGAGACTTGAAAGAAAAAAGAGATTGCAAAGGGAAGAAATGGCCGGCCAGCCCCAAAGAAAGGCTACAAGACCAACTGCATACCAGAATGGGCCAGAATGGGCCAGAATGGCTGCGCTGCAGGGAGTGTGGACAGGACCTAGGCTTAAGAAGCCTGGAAAAATGCAAGGAGCAGAGAGTGAAGAGATTCAGAAGCCAAACAGAGAAGGTTAAAAAAAGTCAAGTCAGCAAAAGTGGTAAAGTATACTATCCATTTGCTTTCTAACTGACTTAACCAGTAAAATCTACTAAAACAGAATGAATTAGTTGGCAACCAGCAATATCGCCAGCTAGGATGATGGCTGGGAAGTACAGTGGATAGAGGGCTGGGCCTGCAGTGAGGAGGACCTGAGTTCAAATTTGATCTCAGACACTTAATATGATCCTGGACAAGTCACTTAATTCTGTTTGCCTCAGTTTCCTCATCTGAAAAATGAGCTGGAAAAGGAAATGACAAAGCACCCCGGTAAATATGTTAAGAAAACCCCAAATGGGGTCATGAAGAGTTGGACATGATTGAAACAAATGAACAACAAAATGACTGCCATGATGTCATGTCACTGGCTCACTGGGAACTGAAGACTTGACATGGACATGCTGGAGACATAATCAATGGAATAACTGATAAGCATTTGTTACACACTTCCCACACACCAGGCATTGGGGACGCAAAGATAAATCGACTCCCAGACTATCCATCGGCTCTTCCTGAGCGGGGGGAGACACACGGTGCAGGGGGAAAAGGCAGAATCAAGAAAGTGTAGAAAAGGGCATGTCAGCTATGCCTTGAAGGACTTGAGGATTCTAAAAGGTAGACATGAGGAGGAAGGGCACTCCAGGGATCAGGGACAGCCAGTACAAATGCGTGGAGATGGGAAGTGGATTGGAAGGGAATGGATGGGAGATGCCAGGAAGTAGCCAGCCATTTGGGCTGGTTTGGAAGAAAGAGAACAAAATCAACATTTATCGAGCACTTACTATGTACCAGACACTGCGCTAAGCACTTCATAAACACTATCTCACAATAATCTTGGCAAGTATGTGCCATTATCCCCATTTTATAGGTGAGGCAGACTGAGGTGAAGTGACTTGCCCAGGATCATTCAGATAGTAACTCTCTAAGGCCAGACTTAGACTCAGATCTTTTGACTCCAGGCCCAGTGCTCTACCCACTGAGTAATCCAACTTTCCTACTCTGGAATATGCATTAAGAAGAGTAACATGTAATGAGACTGCCAACAGTCCTTCCCTCTTTAAAATTCTGTGACAGTCAAGAAGCATTTATTGAGCACTTACTATATTCCAGGCTAAGTGCTAGGGATAAGGAAAGACAAGATAACCATTACCCTCAAGGAGCTCACGATCTGTCTAATTGGGAAGGGGGCACACACAGGGTAGACAGGGAAACAGAAGGAAACTTCAGAGAGAAGGCGTTGGGAGGCGGGCAGGAGACCAGGAAAGGCCTCCCATGGAAAGCTGTCCTGAAGAAATCCTGGGCAGTCAGAAGGCAGAGGATAATCCAGGCTTGGGGGACAGTCCAGGAGTGGAGATGGGAAATGGAGTCACTTACAAGGAAGGAGGCCGTGATCACTGGACCATGGCGTCTGTAGAGAAGAATAAGGCAGAAGTAGACTGGAAAAGAAGAAGGAGCCCATGCTGTGAAGGGCTTTGAAGGCCAGATGGAAGATGTTCCATCTGATGCTGGAAATGACAAGGAACCAGGGGGGTAAATAGCCTGGTCAGAGAGGGAAGCTTATTCAACTCCTTACACATAACCCTTCATTATAAGCAAAATAGTGACTAGTCTCGGGTTCCCATAAGACAAAGAAACAAACATAATTGGAGGAACTAAAACCTGATGGACTTTGAAGAGAGCTTAATTTCAATAAACAAGATGACCGTGGACAAGAGAAACGTTATAAAGGGATTTCTCCGTGAAGGTGCCAGGAACCAGAGTTGGGGGGTGCCTCACCGGCCCCCCAGGCCAACCCGTCCTCCAAAAGAGAAGCACTCATGACCTCCAGAAGGCAGCCTCTGCTAGAAGAGGCCCACAAAGATTACCCCCAATAAAACACTTTACAATTATATATTTTATTTCCACAGCAGCTCCGTTTTCCGCCATTCTCCCAACCTCCCCCAGAGAACAAGCCCTTCAAAAGAAAGAATTGAAGAGAAAGCCAAAAATAGTGCAGCCAAACTAGCCAAAGGATCCCGACATCACAGGCAGTGAGTGCTCTGCGCCCACGTCCTCTACCTCCATAATGAAGCAATCACTCAAATGTTTGAAGACAGTCTCCATGGCTCCTCCGTCCCCTCCCGGTTTTCTCTTATCTAGGTTAAATGCCTCTGGTTCCTTCAGATGACACTGACTTATGGCCCTTCCCCAACGTGGCTGCCCTCTCTGCACAGTCTCCAGCTTATCAGTGTCCTCCTGTGGTTCTAAAACAGAACACTCGACTTCAGACAAGGTCTGACCAAGCTCAAGCAGAAATCTGACCTCCTTGTTCCCAGAAACGACACCTCCCAGTGCCGCTCAAGATCATGAGCAAACCATGCTGGTGACGGAGCCCGGAGCCCATTAAACCCTTCTGTCCCCCGGCTCTTTTTCGGACAAATGGCTAATCACACCTCTCTGATATTGTACTGGGAAAGCTGAGTTTTTCAACCCAATATGCCAATTACCTCAATTGAATTTCATCTTCTTAGAGCCAGTGTATTGCTATAACCTGTCAAGATCTTTCTGGCACCTCGACCCCATGATCCAGGGTGACAGCTATTGTTTCTGGCTTTTTGTCAGCTACAGATTTGGTGAGTATAGCATCTCTTCCTTTATCTAAATCACTGATAAAAATAATAATAATAATAATAAATAGTCCAGAACTAGGCCCAGCTCCTGAGGTGCTCCACTACAGAGAGCTTGTGCCACATTGAAACTGATTTTACTTCAATGAATTCTGAGTCCCGCCATGAAACAGTGTCAAATCGCTCTCATTGAACCACCATATAGCCCACGTCTCTCCATCTTTTCCATAGGAGCACCATGGTTTGTTTTATCAAATCCTAAAATCCAGACTCTTATCACCAGCATTCCTCCGATCCACCAGCTGCGTAACCTTGACAAAAAAGGAAATAGGGTTAGCTTGACACAAACCTGCTCTTGATAAAGCCGGGCAGACTCTGTGTATTCACTATTTCCTTTTAAGGATTTGTACCAACCACTTCTTTGCAGAGCCATTCAGACATTTTCCCAGAAATCCCAATGAAGCTCCCTGGCTTTGGTCGGAAAATCCCATTCCCTTCTCTTGTTTTCCCCTCAGCCCCCGCTGTAGCTACCCTGTTGTCCTGCAGTGGGCACTGTCTCCTTCTGGGTCTTTAGCCACACAAGAGAAGCCATAGGGGTGGCCAGTATTGATGAGTTAATTACATTAAAACAGTCATCTGGGCTGGGAGGGCGTCCTAATGCTTCCTTGTCAGGAGAGATGAGATAGCACCTGCTCTGACAGGGCCACAGAAGTGGGACTCTGGGACACGGGCGAAGGCACAGTCACAGGACGAGCACCAGAGCAGGGTGGGCGCCAGTGGAGATGGGGGTAGGTCTGTCTCCCTTGGACCAGCAGTCGTGGAGCTGAGAAGATATCCTCCCAAACAATCAGATGGACCAGCAGCACCTTTATCAGGGGGAGCTTTAATTGGAAGCGTAAAACTACAAACCCAACCAAGCACTGGGAAGCCGGGCTGGGGTGACTAGGGAAGGCTACAACCCAGGAGGGCACCGGAACCCCAGAGAAAGAGGAGTAGGTTGGCAATAAATGTTTTGGAGCCCCCAGATCTGGCCCACTGGACGCCACCAGGCTTTCCACCACCAGGCTTTCCGCCACGACTCCTGGTCAATGCAGGGACACCTGAGTCCCCACGTACCTTCTCATACAGATGGTCAGAGGTTCCAGAAGGAGAGGGGCAGGCTGTGCCAAGTCCAATAAGAAAAACAATCCTGGGTTATGGAAGTTTTCAGAAAAATTAGTAGTGGTGCTTTACAAGGAAGGAAGTGGGAGGGCCATGCTCAATGTCAAGAGAAAAGAGCCAACTTATCTTTACAAGGGCAATTCTGCTATAAGTACTTATATGGATAATACAATCTAGTGTCTCCCCCCAGTGTTGTGGTGAGGATCAAATGATTAGAACAGTGTCTGGCACATAATAAGCACTCTAGAAATGTCAGAAGTAGTAGTACTCCCACTACTAGGAGCTGTTGTAATAGCAACACTAACAGTAGTAGTAATAGCAGTAACTCCTAGTAACATCCTAGTATTATTAGCAATAATATTAGTATAGTAGGACTATTAGTAGTATTAGTACCAGTAGTATTAATACTAGTAGTAGCAGTAAATACCACTAGTAGTATTAGTAATTAGTATTAGTGGTAGCAATAGCAGCAGTAACAGCAGCAGTGCTAGCAGTAGTAGTAATAACAGTAGTAGTAGTAGTAACAATAGTAATAGTAGTAAAAGTAGCAGTAGCAGCAGTAGTAACAGTAGTAATAGTAGTAAAAGTAGCAGTAGCAGTAGTAACAGCAGCAGTAGTAGTAGTAGTAATAGTAATAATAACAGTAGTAGTAGTAGTAGTAGTAGTAGTAGTAGTAGTAATAGTAACAGTGGTAGTAATAGTAATAATAACAGTAGTAGTAATAGTATATATAATAGTAGTGTAACAGTAGTAGTAGTAATAGTAACAGTGGCAGTAGTAGTAACAGTAGTAGTAATAACAGTAGTAGTAATAGGAGTAGTAGCAGTAGCAGCAGCAGTAGTAGTACTAGTAGTGTAAGAGTAGTAGGTGGTGAGGGTGGTGTGGTGAGGTTCCCTTCCTTGATAGAAAAGAAGCTGCCTGAATGCAGAGCCTCTTCCTTTTCTGCCCTTCTCCAAATACAGAGGGCAGAGGTTGGCGCAAGCTCCAGACCCTTAATGATGCTTTCTGGTCGTACGGCGCAGACGGGCCCATAGGTTCTACGCCTTTGCACGATTAGCTGTGTTCCAGGATATTTTTGTCTTGTGTTTACACTCTTCTTCCGAGTATCTTTATTTTTAATTTTTTTCTTTGCTGTGCTTTACATTTCAAATGACTAAAACATTATTCTTGAATTCGAATTCCTCCCCCTCACCCCCAAGTCAGTTGGCAGCACAGAGAAGAAAACATCTACGTGTCTGAGACTCTAGCACTGGACCCCAAAGTCTGAAGAGTGTGTTTGTGTGTGTTTGGAGTGTGTGTGTGTGTGTGTGTGTTTGGAGTGTGTGTGTGTGTGTGTTTGGAGTGTGTGTGTGTGTGTGTTTGGAGTGTGTGTGTGTGTGTTGGTTGTATGTGGTTTGTGTGTATGTGTGTTGTGTAAGGGACAAACATGACTTTCATAGGTCGGCTGCGTGTTGCCAGTGCCCACGTGCACAGGGAGGAGGCTGGGGATGGCCGGAGGACACGGCTCATAAGTGGCCCAGGTTTTCCTTGTTTCCCACAGCCTTCTGGCTAAAGGGACCCACGGGCTTGGAACAACCTGTGCCTCGGACCAGCTCTTAACATTTTGTTTTCAATGAGCTCCAATTTACTCGGAATCAAAAATAAACAGTCCTCTGTCAGGAGAAAGCTGGCAAAAACAAGCTATTAATAGAGCTGACATGTCAGTGGTGGTGCTCACATGATTGAGGTGGGGGGCACTGGAGAAAAGGTGGGATCCAGCCCGCAAGTGAGAAGTTCAAAAGGAAGGAGGGTTTTCTTTGGAAATGTTGTTCTGTGCCGGGCCCGGAGGCTGTGTTCTCTTCACCGAGCTCCCTGGGTCTGGGCTGTGCATTTGGAGGGGTGGGGACCCCATTCTTCAAAGGCCACTTATTGGAGCCCAGGATATTTGGGGACCGTACTTTGGGTTAAGTCTTCCTCTCGATAATTTTTCCTCTTGTCCCCAGGACGGCCATTTTGGCAGTGGAGACTTCCCGTTGGCTCCGTCTGTCACTGGCTCACCGAGTGACTTCGGCCTGGGACCTTACCCCGAGAGGTCTCAGTTTTCTCAGGTGTCAGAACAGAGAAGGGTGGGACTGGACTAAGGAGATTTCCAGCCTTATTTCATAGATTTGTCTTTGCAGCAGCAGAGGTAGAGGAGAACGGGGGCACTTCTTGACCATTTTCCAGTGGTTCCCCCCATCCACTTCAAGAACTGACCAAGCAAACTCCCAGAAGAGAAAGCTTATAAGCAAAAGTAGTTACAACTGTATCCTTGCAAAGTGACAGATCTCTAAGGCACGTCAATTTGTTGCCAATGTGTAGTGCTGTCGGGAGTCTAAGGAGCTGGGTTCAGATCCCACCTCTGTTCCAGGCAGGGGATACTGCAGCACCCACCTGTCTCTGATCTTATGGCAACTGGGCCTTTTCTTTGTTGCTCCCCGGTCTCCTAAGACGTACCCATCTTTGTCTGTTGATTTTCCCAGTTACCAAATTCTCCACGTCCCACCTGCTCCTAAGAGATGCTGGAGGAGGAGAGGAGGAGGAGGAGGAGGAGGAGGAGGAGGAAAGGAAGAGGAGGGGAAAGGGGAAAGGGGAAAGAGAAGAAGAGAAGGAAGAAAAGGAAGAGGAGAAATAGGAGGAATAAGGAGAGGGAAAGGAGAAGGAAAAGGAGGAGGAGGAAGAGAAAGAGGAGGAGGAGGAGGAAAGGAAGAGGAGGGGAAAGGGGAAAGAGAAGAAGAGAAGGAAGAAAAGGAAGAGGAGAAATAGGAGGAATAAGGAGAGGGGGAAAGGAGGAGAAGAAGGAGGAGGAGGAGGAGGAAGAGGAAGAGGAGGAGGAGGAAAGGAAGAAAAGGGGATGAGGAAAAGGAAAGAACAGAAGGAATAAGGAGGAGTAGGAGAAGAGGAAGAAGAGGAGAAGGAAGAAAGGAAAGGGGGGAGGGAGCTGGATAATGGCTAACGTTAACAAAATTCTATGGCAACAAAGGACAAAATGACTGAAGACACAGATCTCCTGAGCTTCGTGCTGGCCCCAATTTGTTGACCACTTAGAGCCAATGGATTAATAAATTCATCTGCTCAGAAGCTCAAACCTTGTTTCTTCGGTCATTTTGTCTTTCCCCACCACAGCTTTTGGGACATTTGCAAAGCACTTTACAAACTTTATGTCATCATTTTATCTTCACAACTTTTTGAGGAGGTGCTATTATAATCCCTCCTCTACAGAAAAGGAAACTGAGGCTAAGATGAGTGGTAAGTGGCTGGACTCTGATCTCCATGATTCCATGTCCAATGCTCTAGGCACTGGGCATCCCATGTGCCTCGAGTTCTTTGCCAGCCCCAGCAGCAGGACAAAGGGGGAAGGGCCAGGCAGAAGATCTAGATTTCTGCCCTCACTTTGCTGCTCTTCTTACAGCAGCTTGAGACATGGAACATATGTGGCAATGAGCAGCAGTAGCAAGCAGCACTAATAATGATAATAATACCTAGTATTTATTAACACAGCACTGCCATGTTGGCAAAGAGCCTCCATTTTACAGATAAGGCAACTGAAGCTGAGAGATTTAAAGGACTTGCCCAGGGTCACACAGCATGTAAGGATCTGAGGTAAGGTCTTCCTGATCCCAAGTCCCTAGCTATCGATAAACAGACACATAAATTCAAGATGGCCCAAGAGTATCAGGGAAGGCCTCCCCTGGGAGAGGGCGGCACCTGTGTTAAGCTTTGGAAGATGAAAATTTTTTTTTAAAAATGAGGGGACAAATGAGGCAAGAGTTGAACTTGAGTCTCCCTGGTCTGTCTCAGATGCTTCCTAACTGGGTGACCCTTAACAAGTCTCTTCACCCTATTTACCTCAGTTTCCTAATCTGTAAAATGAGCTAGATGGGGGAGCCGACATGCAAACCCTGGGTGATGAGAAGGAATTAGCCAATGGCCAGGATGTTGTTAAGCTCAACTTGGGGACCGGACATAAATGTTCCTATAATAGTCCCTGGGATTTTGGTCACTTGAGAGTAACTCTTTCATCTGACCATCCATTATTTCTGGTCATTTCCAGTCAAGAACTCCCAGAAAAGAGGCACAGGGTCCGTCAGTGAGGGCTCACCCAAGTGGCCACTGTTCTGGTCTCTGTCACTTTAGCGATCTGTGATGTTTTCTGTGGGCCTCTGAAAATGCTTCAGAGTGACCCCAAGTCTCTCATGGGCAAAGAAGAGCAGTGAAATCCCTTATTCCTCTTTCCCATAATTGTTTCCTGACTCACCAGACAGAAGCCCAAAGCTAGGGCTCTTACCTAACGAGGAATTGTCCGTCTCAGCCAGGATACAAAAGGGCAGAGCCATTTCCTCCACTAGAAGTAGGGCATCCTGACACCATTTTCTACTGAATTTCCTTGGACATGGATTTCAGCCTTGAGTAGGGATATGTGGGGATCACATTTGTTTGATTGTGAGCATTTACACTTGGGCTATTGGGAATCTATACATCAGGGCTTGCTCGATTGTTCTGTCTAGACTTAAGAAAATGATGAGGAAAATGTCAACAGCCATGAATTGTCCCCTTACAGACAGAAGTGACAGTTAAATATTCAGCAGCAGTTAAAGGCCCAAATGCACTTGGAGCCAAAGGAATCGATTCATAAAGCAGTCATAAAACTGCCTTAAACATAAAGAATCAGTCGTGTGTGTTATATACAGTGTGGCGCCTAGTTCTGAGGGTATGAAAATGAAAACAGGCAGACAGGCTCTGCCCTCAAGATGGGGTATACTGGAGAAAGAATACTGCATGCAGAGCACCAGCCCTGAAGTCAGGAGGACCTGAGTTCAAATATGACCTCAGACACAACACTTCCTAGCTGTGTGACCCTGGACAAGTCACTTAACCCCAATTGCCTCAGGAAAAAAATAAAAGGAATACTGCATGCAGCTGTTCTTACTCAGAAGTTTCTAGTCGTGTTGGACTCTTGGTGACTTTATTTGGGGATTTCTTGGCAGAGATTCTGAAGTGGTTGGTCATTTCCTTCTCCAGCTCATTTTACAGATAAGGAAACTGAAGCAAACAGGGTTAAGGGATTTGCCCAGGATCACATAGATAGCAAATGTTTGAGGCTGCATTTGAACTCAGGAAGAAGAGTCTTCCTGACTCCAGGCTTGGCGCTTCACCCACAGTGCCACCTAGCTGCCTGGTACATAGTAAGCACTTAAAAAATATTTTCTCTCTTTGTCTCTGTCTCTCTGTGTGTCTCTGTCTCTCTCTCTGTCTTTCTCTGTCTCTCTGTGTCTCCATGTTTTTCTGTCTGTCTCTGTCTCTGTCTCTCTTCTTAGAAGCACACATCCCCCTCCCCACATCCTTAAACATGAGACAGTTTTTGAAAACTGTGTTTTTGATCAAAGATGGAGAATTTGAAAGTCCTCCCAGTAAAAAACTTCAAATGAAGAAGCCATTCTCTTACGCCCAAATTCAAGATCGAGCTTCCTGAAAAGATTTGATCTGGGCCTCTTCCTCAGCATTACTGTCTGGAAATGGAACTACCTTTTAACACAATGTTAAACCAAGGCCTTATGACACCGGGGTTGGGGGAATGGGGCAGGGGGATCAAATGCTATAGAGCCTCTCCAGCCTGTCTCCTGCCCAAAAACAACTCTCTTAAGGATCTTTTTTCCCACATATCCTCATCCTGCTTCCCCTAGATCAATTCCCAACTGCAGAAGTGATCTTATTGGAAAACCCATCCACTTGCAACAAGTCCTCCCTGCCAAGGGAAATCAATTTAAGAAAGCAATGCAATTAATGAACAGATAGATAAAACTCGCAATCACTTTGTTTCAAGACACAATTAGGATATCATGATGAAAAACAAAACATTCCCAGGAAACATGGCTCGTTTCTTCATGTGACAAAAAGGCAGAGCCCAAGGCCCACCCCAAATATAATTCTTTCGGTCTGGGTGGCCACAGCTCCCCTTCATGTGCAGCTTGGGTGACTTGCCAGCGGAGAT
>JAJPUD010014078.1:0-41815 GCA_023553655.1 Myrmecobius fasciatus
TACACAATAGTTGAAGGAGGTCACCTCATCTACAATCCCATGTTAACATAACAGCCCAATAAATTGTATTTTGATTGTGCAAGGAATTAGGACACCATTCTCACCAACTTCCCTAATATACTGTTATCATTGGCTACCAATCTGACCTTGGACACTAAGTACCTTCTGTACCTCTGCTTCCTCAGTAGTAGGAGGGGGCCTCTTCAACTCTAAATCATAGGGTCTTTTTAGTGATCCTCCTTGTTTAAAAAAAAATAGCACCTAGAAGGATGCTACTTATATTTACTATAGTTTAAGAAATTGGAATCTTTGTCATATGAAAAACGTCTTAATACATCACAATATTTCCATATTGCTGTTTGCTAACTTAGGAACAAAGATTGTGAAAATATAGTATTAAATTTTGGTAACAGGAGTTACTAGTATATGTAGTATAAATTGTAGAGTATGTTTAAGTTGATATACTTAGAAACACTTTTAATACTTATGCATGATTTTCAAAAAAAAAAAAAAATATATATATATATATATATATGTATATATATATATATGTATATATATATATATATTTTTTTTTTTGCTGAGGCAATTGGGGTTAAGTGACTTGCCCATGGTTACACAGCCAGGAAGTGTTAAGTGTCTGAGGTCACATTTAAACTCAGGTCCTCCTGAATTCAGGGCTGCTGTGCCATCTAGCTGCCCCTAACAAGTTGATATTTTAATAATCCTATAAAAACCATATTCTCCACTTTGAATTTATTTGAATTGAGGCATTTAAGGAGAATCAAGGTGACCATTTGCTAGGAATATTATAGAGAGAATTCCTATGCTGAACAAAGAATTGAAATAATGACCTAAAAAATCCTTTTCAACTCTAGGATTTTATGATTGGCTATTATTGTTAGCTATTTTCATGGAAGGCAAGAGAGTCTCTCACAGATGACTTATTTTGAAATTTTGAAACTAGTTGGTGCCAGGTATCTTGAAGGTAGGATAGGTTCCAGCTAATTCACGATGCTTAGTAGTCCTCGACTAATTTTCCCAGAGACAGGCAATTCTGATAAGCTATGGAGTACAAGGCATTTTATGATTTGTTTGTTAGGTACAGCATCCTTCAGTAACTATGATTTCAGATTTGTTTACATAACAGTTGTTCTTTGGTTATTTCATCAATTTATCGTTTTCATTTAGTTGCTTGAATGCTACCTACCTGGCTGTGATTATCCATATAAATGAAATTCATGTTATAATAATTGCCTTTCTATTGTCAAATGAAAATAAACAACCAAAAAAATTGATTTTTAACTATCTTCATGCTTTGGTAATTTCTTAAACATATTTCTAACAGTACCTCTTGGAATCCTAAGAATGTTTCTATTCAAACATTGCAAAGTGAAAATATTCTATTATCATTTGAGATTTTGATATTTTAAAATGAGACTGATACCCCTCTCCTTTATTTTCTTGATAGTAAGAAGTTGAGGGTTAACATCAATGTGCCAATGAAGACAGAACAGAAACAAGAACAAGAAACCACACACAAAAATATAGAGGAAGATCGGAAACTACTGATTCAGGTAACTTAGCTATTTAAATGAGTATTTGCATTGTCTATGTAGTTGATAAATGGGTCACTTAATACTAAGAAAGCTGATTTTTAAATATATTTTCTTTATCAGAGGTATTCAGTACTTTAATCCTCTTTGGGTGCTTCTTTTTAATTATCTCTGTTTTGATATGAAAGAAAATTAAAAGAAAGTTTTTTTAAATTTGGAAACAACTTTGACTATATATATCATGATTTTTTAAAAAAGGTTAGTTTTATAAGTTTTTTGTTATTTGAATTACATGTGTGTTCCCTTTTTGTAGTTTCTAGTCAGTGAAGTACTTGATCTACATACCAAAAACAAACAGCCTTTTATATTATAATGGTCATTTGAGTTGTGAGAGTTGAGGTGATTTTCCAGCTAGAACAAACTTATAATATATATTGGTGGCAGCGATAGTTATGAATGCAAATCAAACTTAAAAGCTCAAAGAATGTGTATTGTTTAGGTGAGATTCCAAACTTTTTTCTCATTCTTTTCTTTCTTTTTAATAACTGGTATTATGAATATTTTTTCCTACTTGTTTCTGTAGGCTGCTATTGTGCGAATTATGAAAATGAGAAAGGTTCTGAAACACCAGCAATTGCTTGGAGAAGTATTAACTCAGTTGTCCTCAAGATTCAAACCTCGGGTGCCAGTGATTAAGGTAAAATAAAAATAGCTGCATTATAGCTAGTCTTTAATTTAATTAGTAAAGAAAACAAACTGGTAAGAATTGGTGGGTTGGAGAAGACAAGAGTTGATTACCATTATAACTCTAAAACTGCTGGAATACAGACAGTGATTCCTTGGTAGTTATTAGTTTCTGTAGGAGTGGTGACCACTAGGTGATTCTTTTCAAAGCATCACCTTGTTGCTTTGTATTTTTTATTTCAGTAGACTATTCCATGTACATCTTTCTGAATCTTTGCTACCATATCTCCTTTTGGGAGGTATGCTAATATTAATTGCCATAAGTTACTTACCTGAGTGAAAGGTCAAATTTTATTTCCTTTTCAAAGATCAGCCATGCTTGTATCCAAGAAACAATGTGATAATGATTTGGATCTTGAAACCCATAAAAGACCCTGGTTTCTTGAAGGGAAAAGATTCCTTTTGCCCAAATCCTGGTTGCTCATAACCACATGAGAAGGTATCCCTTAATCAGGTATTGATAGAACAGTTTAAATAAAAGGCAACAGAAAAGAACCCTGGGGTGAGAATTAATTTTATAAGAAGATATATCAGAGCTGAGAATGGAATAGAACAAGTGTCACATGTCGTCAAGGTATTCTCCATATGATCTAAGCAGGTTGGAAATCTGTAGTCATTGAACTGGAAACTTATCTAAATTGCAGAAATTAGCCTAAACTTAGTGACTTTGTGATTTTGGTTCTCTTGGCAGCAGTAGCTTACTTGACTTTGATTCTTTGGTACTGAATAAATACATGGATTTTTTTCTCCCTCCCTTATGAAAAAATAAATATACAGAAATGCATTGACATTCTCATTGAGAAAGAATACTTGGAGCGTGTTGATGGTGAAAAGGACACCTACAGTTACTTGGCTTAACCTTTTTAGCAGTTGTCTGACTGTGCGACACTCAGCAAATAATCAAATAATGGAAACAATGGAAACAACTGAATTTCCTCGCAGCCAGGCCGCTGCCATGCGGACCTCCCTTGTGAAACCTGAGACCAAGACCCCCCCCCATCAGCCAGGTGGCTCAGATTTACATTGGAACTGCTCAGGATCGATACATTTCAAGGATGTAAATATGGACACCGACGCCATCTAACCTAATTTAAGAACAGAGAGGATTCAAACCTTCGATGCTGAGGGTTGCATGCTACTGCATTTAAATCAATACATTGGCTATATATGATTAACAGCTGTCTTCATAGGCAGCCTTTATAATGTTGGCAGCACTTTGAGAGCGAGTCTGAATGGACCCATGTGTAATCTGCTATGAACAACCATTTGTATAGTGTGTTTCATTTTTTAATGTGTGAAAATAAAAACAAATTAAAAGATTTCTGTACAAGTCGCATTGGGTTTGTTGTTTTAAGTTCCACTACTTTCTATATGTAAATAAAAGGTATAATGATTATGCAAAATTTAACTATCTTATTATTCTCTTTCCTTCTAGTGTTCTTCTGCTGTCTGAAAAAGGTTACATCCTGTGGACTGAAAATTTAATATTTTGATCCAGGCCACAATAATTGTTTTATTAAGATTTATTTCCAAGGCATTTCTGTTTCTTCTCTGCCTTACCCATCCATTCCTAATGCTGTCTTTGTAAATGGGTATTGAGATCAGTTTCTCCTGACTAAATTTCATTTGTATCCAAATAAGATTCCAACATCAAATTAGCTAATGTCTCTCAAATCTTCACTATGTGCATATTGGTCTAGAACTAGCTCCCATGTAACCAACCCCATTTCCCCTTCCTACCCCTACTTTGCTTGCATTTTCTTCCCTTTTGTTACCTAAAAAAGCTTTTACGCCACTTGGTCTTGTACAGGTTAGCTTTGAATGTGGAATTCTAAGTTTTCTATAGGCAATTTTTTGTCTTTGAGCTTCAGTTTCCTCATCTATTAAAAAGATGATACCTACTCTTCCTCTCTGTCCCAGAATTGAGAGAATCAGATGGTCATAATGTTCATGATGTTTTGTAAGTTACGTTTATGATGGCATTAGTTAGCTTTGGGTTAAAGGACTAGAAGTAGAGTTAGTATTAAAAGAGCATTTTTCACTCCCCCCTGAAGAGCCTGGAGACAGCCAACCAAAATTTTAGTAAGGAAAGCTAAAGCAAAATTTTAGCAAGCGCAAGTTAAAAAGCTTGAGCTCCATAGCTCAAGAGCAGGCTTGAATCCAGAAGACATGTTGACCTTGTAATCTTATGCAAATGACCTATCCCTTAGCGGCTGAATGAATGATGTTCTGTCTTGGTAGAGGGATTTCTTCTTCCCAGAGTTTCCCAGTAAAACCACTGATGTGTACCTAACAAAATTATTTTTATTTTATTTTTGCTGTTCCCATCATTGAATTCATATAAGGTAAGGAACTAAGAAAATTCCATTTCAAGTATACAAGGCAAGAGAAAAGAAAAATACCCCATGCCTACTAATCCGAGTTGGATTCAGATTTCCTTCCCTCACTAGTTAAATCTCTAGTGCAAGATTACCTTGCTGAGATTTACCATAAGGAAGGAATACTTCCCACTCTAATTAACAAAAGTTGACTGCCATTTTATAGTTTCCAAATGGTAATGTTCTCTCAAATATTTAATCATTCAAAATTAATGAGCCCTATGAATAATTTGAAAGTAGCTGATTTAGGGATTTTGCTGACAAATCATGAATTCCCAGAAATGGATGAGAAATTTTGCTCATTCAGGCATTAACAATGCACCTTGGCTAAGTCTATAAGTAAAAGTAAAAACAGTCCAAATACAGTACACTTACTTTTTCACTGAAAAGTTATTCAGAGTAGTTTATAAATTCCTAAACTAGGATTCAGCTCAAGCCCAGCCTTCAACATTTTGATGTCATTGTTTTATGTAAACCAATTAGCAAGTCCAGGCCTCATCTAAGTTCTAAGGTGGAGAACCTCATGATTCCAAGTCTAAAAATACAAACTGCTGTTACTTTATCCTTTAAGAAAACTGTCCCTCCTAGCCAGGAAATAAAAGTATATCTAGGAATCAGACTAGTTCCCGCCACACTAAGTTCCTGTCTTCTGTCCTGAGCTGTCATTTCATAGTTAAGCAGGAGATGGGCAATTCCCAGCTGCTCTCAAGTTCCATTTTATTAACTAGCTTCTGATCATACTTGAAAGAGAAACACTATAAAAAGGACAGCTAAATGATGGTAATGCCATCAATCTTATCACTACCTTGAATAATTTTTGCTAGGATTACAAGGATGAGCAAATAAACTTGTAGCAAGGAAATGGAGACCAGCCCAGCACCTGAGTCATTCAAAGCTCTCACAGAGACAAGGTATGTTGAAAATTTTTCAGTAATTATATTTCATGAGTCAGTGTTTGAGGAAGCCACTTTGTTTAAATTCTTCCCCTTTTGCTGTAAAAAGTACAGGGTGGTCCCAGAAAAGATGGTTAACCACTGGAAGAGGCTCTGATCTAATTATCAACTATATTTGTTACAGGCATTTCAGTAGTCATCTTCCAAGAAAGATATAGCTGATACTGAAACCTTTTTTTTTTTTTTTTAGTCCATACTTGGCCTAATTTGTTGATGATTCATTATTAAAGCCAAAGAACAAACTGCCAAGCCAGAGCTCCAGACACGTTAGTGAATATTGGAATAAATTGTATTTCTACTTTTTACATTTAAAATTTTGATTCCAAAAAGCCATCTTAATTCCTATCCATCCCTTATTTAAGATATAACACCGTTTTGTGAATACACTCAAGTAGATGTCAATTCTATGATGCACTTAATTGAATAGGAGGAATCAAAGAGTTTTGTATTTCAGTTTGCAGTTATTAGCTTGAGGATGGGGGAAGATTTTTTGTACTTCATTGTCATTTTCAACACAGCAAAAAAAAAATTTTTTTATGAATTCCTTCCTTTTTCTTTTTATGTTTACTTAAAGCAAGTTCCAAGTAAATCAGAACAAGTGTATTCACAATGAGAAAACCAAATAAGTCTGTTCAGAACTAGATTTTGATAGGTAAGCTGAGTGATTTCATCATCATAATTACATTTTTAATAGATTTATTGTAGGTAGTATCTAAACATATTCATTTCTCTTCAGTGGGCAAAAAGCAAAAGAGGATCAAGCAGCACCCAAAGGTGGTGACTATGCAAAGGACCACAAGCCTCTAACAGTCTTCCTGCTGCCATAAACCTTGCTATGGAGTGAATCTATCCCTAATAAGAAGATAAGAGTTTGGATTAAAAAAAAAAAACTACAAAGGTAAAATAATTTAGAAATTAATCCTAAGTAACATTAGGAATGGGGGTAGTGGAGGTTGGGAAGAAGAGGCCAGCATGGGAAGCAAACTGGAAGCAATGTTCTTCCATGATTGGAGAAGTATCCAAGTCCAGTGCCTATTGGCTGAAAACTGAAGAGAGTCCTGAAGGGATTGCCTGAACTTGGAAAACACAGGGCTGAATAGCCTACTTGTTGATACATTTGTGTTGGTTTTTTTCCCCTCTTGCTTTTGCCCCTAAATAGACTGACTACTCTTTAAAGAAAAAAAATTTAATTTGGAGTCCTTTGTGTAGCCTTGGGCATACCTGTTCAAATGAGGTTCACTTTAAAATGAGAGGTGGAACTAAGGAACACTTTTAAGTTCCCTCCTATTCTAAATCTTCCATGAATATATAGGTGTTCATAATGTTCCCCCTTTGAAAAGTAGTCCATGTGTTGTTAACTCTGCATGTACAAGTGAAGTATAATACAAGTATGAAGATAGAAATTTAATATTTTCAAATTGAGTTGATTATAGCAGTTTTCCATATAAAATTCCTATTCTGGCCTTTACCCCAAGGTGGTTTTACTGGGGTTTGAATTGTATAAATTGGCTTGTCTCAAGGCATTGAATATTCTTGAAAGGAATCATAGTTACTTGTATTATCAAGAGCAGGTCACAAGAGGATATATGCCTACTATCCATGATTTTTAAAAGGCAGGCAGACTTGACTAGTTTGACTATAAGTTTGTTCATGGAAGTTAGGATAAATGGATTTCATTTGGCCAAAGACATGTACATGAAATTCACACTGAAGTGATTTGTTAAGTGAGTCTTCATATAACAATGAATGTTATGTTGGATTGATTAGATTTTGGCTTTCTTATTTATAACCCAGTGACAATGTGAGCCTGTACATTGCTATCAAGTTTTAATACTTAAGGTCCTCTTTCCTAGAAAGAAAAGTACCAAAAAGTTCCAGACTGAACATTTTCACTTATTTCATTTCAGTTAATTATTTAGTAAACCCCAACACTGCTGCTGACACAGTAAACAAGATATCAAGCCTTGAAAAGAAGTCCTACTGTTGCCATGTGGACAAAATCACAATGCAGAATTACCAGCTTTCTTCCAGAAGTTGGTTCCAAAATTTTAAATTACTATGAGAAATTCTAAGTTAGACATAAACATAATCCTTGAACCCTTTTAAAAAAGAGATAACCACGTGGATTCTGGCTAGAGGAATACAGACTGGGTGAGAATTTTTTAAATGACATTTAACTTGCTATGCATTCAGAATACACCAGATGGTGCTCAAAATTGTTTCACAAAATTGAGATTTACCTAGTTGTTGGATTCTTTTATCAAATGAGGTGTTGCCCTACTCAATAGGAAGTACTTTCTCAATTGTTTTCAGGAGAATGGAGTTGAACAGAACAAATGAATATATATTGAGATGCATTGAGTTAAACAATTTAAATATAAAATTGACCTTAATCCTAGGAGAAAATTTAAATGGGACTTGTTGCATCTGTGAGAAAACCACACTTATGCTGTCGTTTTCAATTATTCAGCACTTCCTGTGTGCCAAATACTGAGTAAAAGATTCTAAGAAGCTCAGAATATAAAGACAAATATGTACAGATGATAAATAAGAATTAATAAGAGGCTTCTGATGCAAGATGGGAAGGCAATAAGCACAGAAGATAATTTCAGAACAAAAGATCTTGTTTATTGGATCTGGAAATGTCCCCTCTCCCCCTTTATAAACCCGCCAACTATATTGAGAGATTCATTTGCCCCCAATTTCTAGGACCTAGAAATTGGTCCAAAATATTCTAGGAAAGTAAACACATCCAGGAATGTCCAGTGTCATTCCAAGGTAAGAAACATTTTTTGTTGTCGTTTTGTTATTTGGTCAAAGAAAAGGAGGTGCGTATTATTTCGAGAAGTTAAGTCATTAGTTCCTGACAACATAATAGCTAAGGATAGGAGCTGATAGGAATAAATCCTAAGATGATTCTGCCCTCCACAGTAGTAGGAAAGAAAGTTCGGAGACTGGGAAGGGGGGAGATGATCTGTGAGGAAAGAGATCCTGTACTTGTCCAAGTAAAGGGAATTGAGATCACTGGCTTTTGTAAGTTTTCAATTGTTCAAGCAATCCAGGAATGATTACTACTTGAAACATGGAAAGACCAGGTTTCCACTGGCAAAATTAAGTAGAACATTTTATTTAACCAAATCTTTTACCTAGAAAGTATCATCAATGACCAGAGTCCCCCATTTTAGGATTCAAGGAGAGACTTGACTGAATAAAATGTACGATTTACAATAATTGTGCAACAAAGAGAAGTTCAAGTATCCTTTATTCAAGGTTGAAAAATGTACCATACTGCATTATTGCAAAAGTTCACTGGTACAAAACACTTTGCAGCTGGTGAGAAGGCAATAAAAAGTTGATTTTTAAACTCATTACTATAAATTATTCTTACAGTACTTTGCAAATTCAGAATTTCAAATTGCATTTTATTTTTTCTAAAATTGCCCACAGTACTAGAAATTCCTGAAAATAAGGCAGCTGTTTTAAAGAGGAGGTAGCTGATGATATCAAGGGATTTCCATTTCTCGTTCAATGCCCACATATTTCAGGGCATCAGCCTGGCTATATCTGAAACAAAATTAGAAAAGAATTAGGCCCCATATGGTCATTAGTTAATGCACTAGATAGGAGAACAGTGTAAAAATACAACAGAGCCACATTTGCATATTAGTAGGAAGGTACAACATTAGTTGCACCCACAATATTTCTAGGAATTTCTGGGGGAGGGGGACTCCAGAATATTTTTCAACAAATTCCAAGCAGGTAAAATTAAACACTGCTAGGCTAGAATGGTGACATCCTTGATCAATTTCAGAACAAAAGATTATTGGATCTGAATTGAGTTCTTTTATGGACCTGCCAACCATATTGACAGCTTAATCTGTCCCCAATTTCTAGGACCTTACTAAGACCCAAAAAGATTCCAAGTTTTGAATTTTGATTCAATTCAAATCTGTGTATGGTTACATGGGTAATTTCTTCTAAGCTCCCCCAAGTCAGAACAAGAAGAAATTAAAGAAAGCTTTGTGTACTATGTTAGCTCAGGGTCTCATTAGGAAAAACCCAATGCTCACACTAGAAATATGCATTTTACCAACCTGTAGTCAAAAAACAGCTCTTCACCAGTCTGGATGGCTCTCTTAGCAAAAATACCTATTCTGTGATCACCGTTAACCATCATAACTGGAAAAAGACACACAGACCCATGTCAGTGAGCACTTAGTAGGGAAATAGCACAGCGCAGAATGAATAATGTGAGCATTAAATGTCCTAAGCATTAAAACATTTGATTGACAACTACTCCTAGGCATAGAAAGAAGTCAAACCTGATTTGGTTGGTACCTACCTTTTGCATAGCAGTTGGGATTTACTGAATGATTTGCAAAACGAATCTTGTTACCCTTGCGGGTTGCATCCACCACAAAATCTATTAGAAAAGTAAATAAAAATTATTTAAAATAATTTACTAAGTGCCAGGCTCTGATATTTAAAACTCAGCCCTTAGTTGAGCAAAGAAGGCCGATTGTACCTGTTTCCCCACCCCAATAAATTAATTTTTCCTATATATGCTCATTTTTAACTTTTATTCCCATATCGTTCTCACACTTTTGTACTGCTCAAATAAACAATAGCATTTTTAAAATTCTGAGAAAAAAATGAAACACACAAAAGCATTTCAAGCCTACCCCTTAAAAAAAAAAAAAAAAAAAAAAGCATCCTTCCTCACACTCTCAAGGGCTCTCACTCCCCCCCTTCAATTACTATAATTTTAACCATTAAAAATAACCATGACCATAAAAACCATATCAAAGTACTAAACATACCATTATTCAAGTTGAAGAGAAAGCTGCACATGTACTTATCATAAACCTTTCCTCTTCTGTCTGCCTCATCCTGAGAAATAATCTAAAAGAAAAGGTAGGGAGAAGGTCACCCTGAATCCTTGTTCAGCAGGGTGTAAGTACCCTCACAAGTGTGATATATCTTGTAACTCCATGAATTTTCCCTAGCTTTTACTACTAGGTGACATCTTTTTCTTGGACCACTTCTTTTAAGGCCCCTGTGAATTTTGATGGTAGTGAACTTGAAATGCTGCTGTGGTGTGTGCTACTTAATCCCTGCCACAAAACAACTTGCCTTACCTCACCACAGTATTCAGAGATGAATTCATTCTTTTGCACAGGATCTTTGATGAAAATTCCCCAACCTGCCACATCAGATGGTGCCAGCAATAAATGCTAAAGAAGAAACCAGAACCTTATAATCAAAATTACAGGAAAGCTCAAATGCCTTAAGTAAGACATGATAATAATTACCCTCCAAATCAGAGAGTAAGAAATAATCACTCAACTAAAGCATGGAATAGCATGCACAAGCTTGACTGGCTACAATTTGGAAGATTAACCTAATTCAGCTTGTTAGTGTGAACCCATCTAATGAAGAGGTCCCCTATGATGCTAGCTAAAACTGTTTAATGTACTTGTATTGTACAGTGCAAAAAAATATACAATTTTCACCATCTCATTACCATGAGATATGCTACTTCCTCAAATGGTTGATCCAAAGTGCTGTTACATATTTTTCTGCCCTAAATCGGGAATTTTTGGTTGGTCAAGAGTATTTTGACTCACCCACCCCAACTTCAGGGGAAAAAAAGGATTCTTTGCCTCCTAACTCCCCTTTCCCCACACTACCTGAAGCACTCTAACTTTATACTAAGATAGCCTACCTGTAAGATAATATTTAATACATACCCAAGCAAGACATACATACAACAAACTACTCAAGAAAAACCAACTCCCTAAAAAAGCAAGTTGGAATTTTGGGCTCCTTTTATTTAACTTTGTAATAAATCCTTTTACAAAAATACCTTTGCTCATGAATTTCCCAATTTCATTCCCCAAAAAACAATAAGTGAAATTTCATATTTCTTCAATGTCCACCTCTCAAGAAATACCCTCTCTAAGAAACAGCATTCCTTCAATTTATTCAATTTTTGCCTGTTAGGTATTGGGTATTTAAAACAAAAACTTCTTCAGTATCTTCCTAAACTTCTAATCTCTTTGTGGCTAAACTTCTTGAGAAAGCTTTTCTTTTTCTTTTAAGCAATTGGAATATCTAGCAGATGTATAACTAGGAGTTTAAAAATAATGTTCATAGGTACATGAAATTTGACATGTCATGAAGGCCCCAAGGCATAATCACCCTAAAACCTAAAGTTGTCAAGATGAGTGTGATTTCAAAGTGATTTAGTCACAAACTAAGCTCAAAGTCCCCCAAATTACCTGAACAGTAGGATATTTTCCCTGACTTTTTCTTAAATTTCAACATAAATGGACAGTGACAGCTCAGGAATCCACAAATGCAAACTGATAATGGCAGAATGACAATGATTGTGACAGATCATATGCTAAGAAAACTAAATTCCTCTTTTTCAAAACCTAAATAAGGTACAAAGTGGCAATTATATACATGAATTTCTTCAGCTTCACAATTCCCTACACTTTTGGAGAGCTACTAAATAACATTTACACGCCTACCTTTTTGGATCCTCTCTGAATGCTGCAGTTCTTACAAGACACGTTTTTACTATCCCAGTGATCAGCAGCCCCACAAGTCAGACAGAGGTCTGGATCACACTCGCGGACAGCCAAATAACAAGGGCACTGTTTAGTGTTGCATTGTGCTTTACAACGGCACCCGGGGAATCGGTTTTGGCCTTCAGAGAGGGTGTGAAAAGAAGAAAGCTATGTTAGTCCTATTTATTAAGTGCTCCATAGACAGTTTCTTGATTAGGAACTATTTTAGATGTATGTGGCTCCATAAAATGTTTATATTATCCTTACCCTAAAAGAATGCATTTTAAAATTCTAAAGACAAATGAAAGTCATTCCTTAATAATCACATTTAAATGTTCAATTATCTTGTGGTATGTTGGTTTGTTTTTCTTCTGGGTGCCCCTAACACTGTACCAGCTTTTATCTCTGTTTTAAATGGTCAAAAGAGAGGGAAAAAAAAAAGAAAGGCCCCTTCTTTCAAGACAGGTTTGCCCAGCATGCAAAATGGCTTTAGAAGCTCAATGTTCCTTAAGTGAGATTTTCCTGAAGATGACCTCATGAGTAACTTTTTAAAAAGTGTAAAAATACATACTTTTAAATATTTGTTGAATGAGTGCTTCAAATTCTCTTACTAAAAAATGTATTTGATGCTCATCCTATTACAATGGGCATGACAGTGCACAAGGATAACAAATACTTACATTCTGAGCTACACTGACAAAACTTCTCACAAAAGTTTTGAGCAATCACGCATGGGCAAGAACTGTCACAAGGCTGACGTGGATGATCACAGGGTTGATAGTTGTAAACATGGTTAGAGGAGCCATCTGAATAAAGATATTAGTATGAAAAGCAATTGAGCCAGGGAACTGTAAGACTATTATGTATAATTATCAAGTGGAAATCTTCCCTCTATCCTCTGCAGCTTAGCTGGATTTTCTTTACTGTATTTACAATGTTACACGTATTCCTGTTTACAAAGTGATGGCAAAAATTAGGAAATGTTAATATTTCCCAACCCCCATGAACTCAGAAGCATTAATTGTCCACCACATCTCAGCCATTTTTCCAAATTAATTTCCCTTTAACACAAACACTGCCTCTCTCCATCCCATTAGTTTAGATTATGGGAAATACAATAGGGTAGTATCTAAAGGATCATTACCTAACTCCCTCAATTTTTGTTTTCTTTAATAAACAGTAATATCCTAAACCCTGATAGTGTGACTATCCAGTTACAACATGTCAGTTTGTTGTGGCACAACAGACTCCCCATGGTGAGGCCCTAAAAACAATTAAAAACCAAAGTAGAAATGCTTAAAGTAAGGATAAAGTTAAATGGAAAGATGCTAACCCTTTTTCAGTTGTATCTTTCTGCAATGTGCAGCCCACAACCTGCAAAAACAAACAAAAAAAAAGACAACACAAACACAAGAAAGTTGACAGGAGACTCCTCCTTTTCCTAGAGCTGGAGAGTTACAGTTACAACTACAAACCCAACAAAAAATTACTTAAATGGAAATGTCTATATGACCAGACTAGCAATATTTAATGAAATCAAAGTGTTCTTAGGCGAGTCATCTACAATCTGATCAAAATAACTCTAGGACAAACTGACCACTGAAAACATCTTGCAAAAAATTAAACCCACATTCCAATGTGCAACTTTAAGGAAAAACCAACAGATTGCTTCCTGTGCTTGCTCTATAATATCCTATTAAAAAATCCTACTCTGAGATTTTCCAAGTTTTTTTTGATACATTTTCCACTGGGCTGCCTAGTCACCTTCATTCTGTCTCTTCATTCTGTCATTAATAGTGACCATCATAGGTCACTATTAATCTTGAGAGGGAGATCTTTTCATCAAGATGTGCCAATGGTTTTTTTGGGAAAAATTCCTGTTGGCAAAACTTTTGAATTCAAGTTCTTGAGTACTGAATTACATTGGCCCTCTCTTTTGGGGGGAATCAAAACTAGTATAACCATAGCGAGGTGGCTGGCTGCTTGCTCTGGTTAGGCCTTTGGGGACCTAGTTCTGCAGATACTCTAGGTTAAGCCATTTTTTTCATGCTTGAATCGCGCTAAAAATTTCAGTTTTTCATGGCTATCATATCCCACAGTCTTACCTCAGAAGTTAAAAGTACAATGAGAAATGTAGTTCATCATGCTTCTCTATCCTAAATCATTTTGGTAGCTGACTTTATATTCTCTTAATAAACTTATTCTTTTAAGTTTCTCTTAAGTACAATGCCATATACTATGTGGCAGCAAAAAGCACGCAATAGCAGCTTGCTCAAAAAAGCCACCACTTCCTTACACCCCCAGGGAGATAGAATACTGAACCTGTTTCCTATAGTTTTAGAATTACAAAACACTTACCTGTGTTTCCTTTTTTTCTTCCTTGGAGGTGTATCAACATCCTCAGCAGGAACTGGAGCTATGATACTAGATTCCTTTACTCTAAACTCATAGACCTGGCAAGAGATAGCAGTTAAATGCCATGAGGCAGGTTATTCCTGGAATGGTGGTGCTGCTGCTGCCTTAGTTCTAGACATTTACATCTTCTGCACACACCTTTCATTTTCATGGCTCCTGACCTTAACCATGTAAAACAATAATAATAATCTCAAATGTTTTGGATGATATTTGTTTAAAAGTAACCATCTAGTAGGTTTGAGAATAATCAAAGTAAACAGTAAATATTCTTTTAGATTAAGGCAATGATCTGCTTTGGAAAATTGTACATTTGGACCTACTTATTAATGATTTTCATCTGATGTTCTTACCTGTCTACACGTTTTGGTCCCAATCAACCTAGCAATGGCACAAAAATTATCATAATAAGTGCCAATAAGAACTCTGAACATTGAGGCTTCAGCACCACTCCATTCCACGTTCTCGGGAGGTTCAATATTTGGCTTCATTTTTATTGGTGTTTGACACCTGGAGTTTGCCTCTGCAAAACCAAGATAAAATATAAAACACTATTATATGGAGCCAGTTACTGGTTCTCGTTGGCCAAACTTAAAATCCTTATTTAGCCAATACTTCTAATAAACTCAAAAGATGAGTTGTTGTTGAGTCATTTTCTGTTGTATTAAGCTCTTCATGAACACATTTGAGATTCTTGGCAAAGACAGTGGTTTTTCTTCTCCAGTTCATTTTACAGATGAGGAAACTTGAGGCAAACAGGATTTAAGGGACTTAACCCCAGCATCACAAAACTAGTAAGTGGCTGAGGCCAGAGTCAAATTCAGGAAGATGAGTCTTCCTGATGCCAGTTCTGGCACTCTATCCACTCACTATCTAGTTGCTTTATTTTCTGGATGTCTCTCATAAAACCTCTTATCAGACTTGTTTAAAAAGTATCTTCATGGATTAGTGTGATTTTCTTTTTCTTTCTTTTCCAATGAAATAAACAAAAGAATCACACAGGAACTCTCAACTTAAATCAACACAGAACAACTTATTTAACTACTCAAATCATGAATTATATTATTCTATAATCCAGTATATTTTAGTAACATTGTGGTATCAAAGATGGTATTAGTATGTTGAAGTCACTTTGGTTATATAATTTTTTTTTTTTTAAATTCTCAAACCAGGGGCAGCTAGGTGGCAGAATGAACAGAGCCATGAAGTCAGGAGGACCTGAGTTCAAATGCAGCCTCAGACACTTAACACTTCCTAGTAAAAACAAAACAAAATCTCAAAAACAAAACAACAAAAATTTTTCAAAGCAGCTTACCAGAAGAACTGGAAGTTTCATCTTTTTTTTCTTCTTCCTCCTTATCATTATTCTCTCCACCTGTTTCAGTTCCAGCTTCCCTATCGCTGTCTGTATCCTTTGATTCCAGCACATTAATGGTTGGTGTGCTTGGTCTACTGCTGTTATTTGGAAGCCTTCCCCTTCGGCGACCTCCTGGGCGCTTTGGAGGTGTTTTGATCCGTTCAGCAGTAAGAGCAGCTGCAAACTCCTTTGCCCCTTCCTAAAAGAAAAGAAACAAAATTATCTTCAAGATATGTTTTGATGGGAGAGAAGGGGGGATGGGGGGAGATAGTGCTTGGCAAAAAATTGAGGAATTAGCTCAATGGAATCAGTTTAAATTTATAATACAAACTTAGATATTTAATTATAATTTTCTCTATACCTGCGTATACATATTCTGAGGGGTTTCTTTCCAAAATTTTCAGGCTATGAAATAGAAGGATGAAACTGCCATTAATACCAAAAAGTGATGAAAGAAATTTCAGGAACGATAATTAAAATATAAGTATATCTTTATATAATGGGATCATTTCTTCTATATATAGATGTTCCAGAAAAATCACAAAAGAAATTTCCATAAGCCATATTTTAAATTAACTTGGGAGTCTCCTATTTAATGATAAAATTTTTTGATTAAGTGACAAATCCTCTGATAATAAAAATCATAATTTAAGTTTTGCAATTTAGATTTTCATGTATTAAATCAATATGTACCTTTAGTAGAATGTCAGAATGTGTAGATAGTTCATAACACATAAGCATATTTTCACCTTGGTCTACTTATTTATCCCTTAGGCCCAAAGCAGCCTAAGTATAACCTGAGAATAAGGATAAGGTTGGTAAGCTTTTGGAATTCTCAGTTTTTAGGTGAGTTGTTTATAAGCCCTGTTTGGTTTTTGTAGAACATACAAAAAGGTCCCTGCCCCTAAGGAGCTTACAGTCTTTGAAGGAGACCAGATTTCTACATACAAAACAATACAGTATCCAATGTGATAACCATTTTTAAAAATGGATGGTCAGAAAGGGGAGAGATCAATGAGGCCTTAAGTATCCTGCCTGTTGTTAATTGTCCATGTTAGAACGAAGTTCCAGAGGGCAAGATTCTGACCTTGTAGACCTTCACCGGAAGTCCAATATAAAGACTTCATTAATTCCTGGACAATAAAACAACAAATCTTACCAAATGCTGGTAACAGTGTGGTCCACAAGGTTTGTTATCTAGTGCTGTTTCTGTGTTCTTCCGCTTATAAGTGTTGGGTGTTGCATGGAATGCTGTGAAAGAGACAAAACCATAAACTACCCAAATATATCTTGGGAACAAAGTCAGTTATCTAACCAGTTTATCAGTGTAGCTATGGAGCCACTGAGTGGAAAATAGACCTTGTTATTTATCTACGTTATTTAATAAATTTTCTCTTCTAGCCCTTTGAAGATCATCTCATTTCAGTTTAGTAAATAAGTCTTGTCCAGAAGAAGTGACTGATATTCTGGGATAATTTTTCTTGGCAGATGAAGTTGATAGATTCTTCAAGCCATGACTGTAAACATTTGTTTAGTCCTTAATATCTTCACAGAACATTGGATATTCCCTCTACAGCTAAATGAAATTATCTGTTTTTAAGAAAAATTTCAGTTAAT
Organism: Myrmecobius fasciatus; assembly: GCA_023553655.1. NCBI lineage: Eukaryota > Metazoa > Chordata > Mammalia > Dasyuromorphia > Myrmecobiidae > Myrmecobius > Myrmecobius fasciatus. The sequence goes on from JAJPUD010014078.1 coordinate 17,593, forward strand.
ACTTAGATTTTAACTTTAGCAAGTAAGCCTGTAATATTGAGGTTGGGAAGGTGGGGAGCAAGGGGAGAATGATGAAAGGCCAAGGAAAGTGTGGAGTTGGAGCAGAAAAATAAGTACTTCTAAATGATGCCTGCCAAATGCATGATAAACTGGGTCCCAGATTAGAAGGGGGAAAAAAAGTTTAGTGAAATTGGAATTTCACTAGACAAGTCTATCACTAAAGGAAGATAACATATAATAGTGAGTTTTTTCCCAACTCAGATTGCTCAAAAACATGATTTGTGTAAAAAGCAACCTTTGTTATATAAAATTTGAATGTATAAAAGTGAGATAGCTTTTGAAGACATTTTCTAATATCCAAAGGGCAAGTAGTTCAGGTGCTTGCTGTTTTGAAAATTAAAATTAATCAATATTATAATATCATTAAACAAGTAAAGATAATTACAACATTTTAGGTTGAAAAAATCTTTGTAATTATGAAAGCTACTACACCTTTTAAGATAAATCTAAATCTTCATCCATGTAAAAAGAAACAAGGAAAAATGGAGACGTTTTCTTTACTAAAAATAATATTTACTTCTCTCTTTCAACTCTGTGAGCTACCCTTTCCCAGAATGAAAAACCAAGAGTAATGACTAATTTGGGATTTAATAACAGTTTGACAAAGTGCGAATCTTTTAGCATCCAGAAGGTTAAAGCTCATGCAGCACTTTAGAAGGGATTATATCTATAATTGGAATCAATCTGAAATCTTAAGAGTCTTCATTTACTACAGTAACTCTAAAAAACAAAATGCTTTAGGAAAATGGGTGTATCTGTTCTCTATTTTATATATGTATACATATATAAATTATATCAATATATATTAAGATGTTAAGACATTAAATGCTATATTAATGTTTCCACACAACCAGATTAATTTAAAGATTTATTCTTAGAAAACCCACTACTGTCTTAATAAATAAATAAAATAATTGCATCAGCTAAGCTTCAACATTTACATTATTCAGGATTAGAAACCAATTCTGTGTGTTATCCACTATCATACAGGACACTGAAAGGCAATGTAGCAGATGGAACACCTGGAGTCCAATGAAACTTCTAATATACTAGCCTTGAGGCAAATCACTTGGGGGTCACAGGACTCCAACAATTATCTAAGATGACAACTTGGATTGCAGGTGCCAATCTAAAGCTGGTAGAGGGAATTCCTCACAAAGAGGAATACAAAATACACAACAACCCCCCCCCCAAAAAAACCTAACATTACAAGAGAACCATACCCAATTCTTTGGAGAAAATTTTTATTTCTCTATTATTTCTGTAATATAAAGATAATAAAATAAGAAATATTTCTATAAGGAAAATTTAAACATGATATTTTAGTTAAAGCCATTTCCACATAGATTTTTATTCTAAAACATCCAATCAAATATTAAAACAAACACCTTATTTCAACTTATAATGCTTAATATGGAAAAATGCTTTTTAAATTACTAGAAAAAGAAAAGAATATTCCATATTAAAGGATTTAAAGATAAAAATTTTTATAAGAAATAACTACAGCATTAATGTGAATATCAAAAACTTCTGATGATTAAAACTGCAGATCTGAGACCTGAATGCATCCAGAATCCAGAAATAGCTTACCAAGTAAATGTCATATAAGGCCACCATTAAAAAGTCTCTAAATAAGCGAGTCGCTAGATACACTTTTTCTCCAGTCCAGAATCATTTTATAGATAAACAGACATAGTAGAAGTAACATAACTAGATAGAGAATGGACCTCTAGTTAGGGGGCAGATGCAAGATTATTCTTCCTATTATGAAAACTATTTCTTCAATTGCTAATGCTTATATAAAAATGTCAACATAAATAATAAGGCGGCATGTAGTGGTACTATATTATTGATCAAGTACCAAGCCTGCAACCAGGAAGGCTCAACTTCAGATCTGGTCTCAAAACTACTTCTTAGCTATATAACCCTTGGCAAGGCACTAAACCCCATTTGCTTCAATTTCCTCAATGTAAAATAGGAGGAAATGACAAACCACTCCAGTATCTTTGCCACCAGTAAAACCGTAAATGGGTTCGTGAAGAGTTCATGACTAAACAAGTCTGTATTAATTTCACCTGCTCTGTGTAGTACTAAATGGATCATATTTCAAACTATTGTTGCATAATTATTTTAGAATAAATGTCATGATAATTTACTTGTCTGTATCAGACAACCATAAAGTCAGTCATCTTGCAAATATGTTAGCATTAGTGGTTGTAAGTCTCAGAAAGTTCATGCTAGTCCATGGATAACACCAAAATCAAATATACTCCTTGAGTTCAATATGTTCCAACATAAATCATTTAACATCGATCACAAAATAGCAAAAGACCAAATGAATCTAACTAGTTCTAGATCGTGGATGTACTTGGTAAAAAAAGTCACCATATCTGCAAGTTGTGCTTTCTTCTCCCAAGATAGATCCTATTTAAAATGACTCAACTGTTTGGATTTACCAAGCTGCCGTTCTCTACATTCTTTCTTATATTTCATTTCTCCCCCTCTGCTTTTCAGTTCCCATTATTTCTATCTCTTCCCAACAGTTTCTAAAGAAAAGCAAATGTTGTGAATCCTATGGATGCAGTACATAAATGATAATTTCAACATTACTATTACATTTAATGCAGAAAGTTAAACTGCACACAAGATCAGACTCTGAAAAGGGTTCCAATTAATATTACTTCAAAGATCCAGTGGCTTTAATTGAGAAATGCTCACTAAACAGAATGTTTAGTCTAGCTGGCTCTGCTGAAACTTTTATAATAAACTAGAACATCTTATCTTTCAGGCTGTTTTTTCTCCACTTTATCCTTAAAAGTAGCAAAACATATTTGCATTCCAAAAGGCATTAGAATTTTAACCTCCACCTTTCAAAAAGATAAAGCACCAATAATTTCATTCACTTTGAGATGGTTTGTTTTCACAGCGTTCCTAATTTCACCATAATTACTATTTGAAATAAATTTTATATTAAAATCTTCCCCAAATCTCTAAAATGTTATACATATCTTTCATAAAGTTTGTTTTAGTAGTTTAAAAAGAGAAAAAAAAATAAAATGGACAAAAAGAAATGGATACATTGGACCACACACAACAGAAAGACATAACCCATTTCTAAATAAGCCAAATAAAGATGACTTTTTTTCACTCAAATATAATTAAGTTGAGGCTATGAAGTTGGGCACACTGTAAGTTTTGTTACAAATACAGAAGCTTTCTTGAGAACTTTATTCTCAAGTGCCTTTTATGAGCAGCTGACCAATACTAGAAATGATTTTAAAACCATCTTTTCAACAACTTGGTCACAATTAATGAACCTAAAAGGCTATCAAAATTCCTATAAGTGATAAACTTTAAAATTAAACTCAACTATTCTAATACACAAAAAGATTAACATCCTCTATTGTTTAAAGAATTTGTTTACAAAAATTAAATGTTTGGAATACTTATAAATGCTACCTGGAGTAGATAGGACACCTGGAGGCAGGAGGAGAGTGTTTAGACCTAGTCTCAGTTACTTAATTGTGTGACTTTAGACAAGTGACTTAATTAATTCTGATTGCTACAAACAAAAAAAAGTGTAAATTGTTTGGATATGATACTTTGTAATTCTCTGAGAAAACCTGGGCAAGTGTCAGCCTCTCAGCCTTAGTTTCCTTACCTATAAATTAAATATAATTAACTACCATTAAATGAGATACTTTCTGCAAAAAAAGTGCCTTAACCCTTAAAGCAAACTCATCTTAGTTAATGTTGCTATTATTTTGAATTCGTATTTCTAGTTACCAAGCTTTATGTATTTAACTTCTTGGGCTTCAGCTTTCTCATCAGTAGTTGGTCTGAGGTCTCTTCCAATTGCCCTGTTATCTTGTTTTTGCTACTAAGATTACATTTGAATACAAACTAAATTGTTATAATAAAAATTTAGCTTTTAAATTTTTCAAATATGTTGGGGGTTTTTTTATGTTTGAAAATTTACATTACCAAGTGTTCAAGGACCCTTATAAAAGATTTTGAAAAATGCTGAAATGCTCAGATTGGAGATAGAATGCTATCATTTTACAGTACTAACCATGCCAGGTATAAATAGTCTAGAAATTTCTCCAGCTAAAAGCAGGTTGAGGGGGGAAAAGGAGAAGAGTTTAAATTTAAAGGGAAATTGATGAATGGCAAAGGTGAAATGAAGACCAAGAACAAGTGTGCCCGATGTACACATTTGATGCAACCATTTGTTCACAGACCATAAACAGACATCATAACTCAAAAAGCTGAGTGATCTGGAAGCATTTCCTGTGAGGCTAAAACTATTCAGGTAAGGCTTCTTAAATTTTTTTGATCCCTTTTCACCTAAGAAATTTTACATGTATAAAAATAAAAAGTGTATATATATGTAGGTATTATATGATTTATGTACAGTAGTATAATTAGATGTTTATATATCTCAAAGATAAATACAAATCTATTTGTATAGCTATCTAACATTCAGAAATACTCTGTTTAGCAATTCAAGTAACTTTTTTTTTTAACTTTGACAAGATATACACTATCTGGAAACTAACTTACATGTATGTTATTTAATCTCAAGCAGGCCTTCATTGTAACAAATTTTTTAATCATCCCTAAGTCTCTAATACTATTCTAAATCCTATTTGACTCACTGCCTGTCTCCTTCTTTCCTTCACAGCAAAGAGTTTGCCACCTCCTCCTATATATTCAGAGGAAATAGAGGCCATTAATTTCAAGCTCCTTTTTCCTCCCATTTCACACATCACAAAACCCCTTCTTCTCTTCATCATCTTCCCATTCTCTCCTCAAATCTGTTATAGGTGGGCAACCCGCCACTCCACTTGTATTCATGATAGCCTCTTCCTATGTTCTCTCTTCTCATTCTTGACCTCTCCTTAACCATTAGCTCTTTTTCTGCCTTCTACAAGTATACCTTAGTCTTCCCTGTAATACATCTAGTGTCAGAAATGGAGGAAACAAGTTAATTGTAGCATGATCTCACAACATTTGACAACATTTCAATTGCTCCAAACTTCGTCCCTGTAAAAGTTAATCTTGTTTAAGAAACTCAAACCTCTTATCTTGGCCATGTTCTACTCTAAATAAGGGTAAAACAGAGAGGAAGAAAGAAACCTTGATCCTACCAGTCTGTTAAACTATGGTTCTGAATATCTCAGTCAAATGCTTTTAAAAAGTGCATATATACTCCCTATTTACATTTTTTTCACTTCTAACTCTTCTTGATCCTTTGCAATATAGCTTCTGACTCAAATTGTTCTCATAATCTCTTCTGTTTTTGAAACTGAGACCTACCAACTTTCTCTTGAATGCTCCCTGGGACTCTATAAACACTACTCTCTCTTGGTTGTTCTTACAATGCCCTTTTGTATATAAAGTTGTATGCTTGCTATAACAAAGTATGACAAAGACTTTCATTTCTGTTTTTGTAGCCCCAACTACCCAGTGCATCACAGAGAAGAAGCACTTTTGAATGTAATTATCCAGTAATGCAAAATAAAATAAGGCATTACTATGTGTGCATATACATTTTACTAAGGAGATGTAACATTTTTCATGATAACAATGTTAATTTAAAAAGGACAGAACCATCCAAACACTGGTTTAACAGGATCTCTCATTTAACATAATCCCTTTCATGGAAATCAGAAAGTGGTATAAACAAAGACTACTAAACTGGGACTTAGCAATAATAAAATAGTACTTTACATTCATATTGTGTCTTAATTTATAAATATATATATGCATACAATTAATTTTAAAGTAGTATTTTTTAATGAACTTAGACTTGTATTCCAAGTTAGTGGAAAATCTAACTATAAAAACATTAACATGGTATAAAAGTATTACTACAATTTCCAGTAGGCCAATGAAAAACTAGACTACATCAAATTAAGAATAATTTAAAATAATAAATATAAGATTAATTTAATAATAATTTTACCACATTACAATAAATTGTATTTTACTGAATAATTTGTTATATAATTATTAATTTAATAATTTATGATTGACTGGAAATTGATAGCATTTTTCTAAATGGAGTTATATTATACTTCATTTTTTCCAATATGCATTAAATATAAAGTTCCATAATAAAAAAAAGTAAACCAAAACGTACAATAATTGAACTTACGATGTAAGAAACAGTCATATTTAAAGCAGCGCCTGCAGAAGAGTGTATGAAATGAGTGCAGACTTTGCTCCCTCTGAACAGATTTAGCATTTGGTCCATCTATGTTTGGTGTACATTCAGGAGGAAGGGCTCCAGGAAGTTGCTGCTCTGTTAGTTCTTTATACCTAGTAATCAGAACAAAGAATATTTTTGGAAGCTAAATTCTTAAAACCATTTGATCATTGCAGCTGTCATTTCAGTACTACACACACACACACTATGACTAACTTAAACATGAAGAGAAAATTAACCTGAATTTTAATGATCAAGACTGCCCCCCCCCTTCCAGATACATACAAGTAACTATAGCTAAACTAATTTTTTTAAAAACTATTTCTTACAAGAGGTGGATTACTGAATAAGAGAATGATAAGAGGGGGGATATATCTGCAAATGAATATAACATGAAAAATAACATGCATTTTTAAAAGTGAAATACAAATATCACATGTATTTAAATCTGTCCCTCCACTCACAGAGCTACCACTTTAGATCAGGTTTTCAATTCCTCTCCCCTAGATTATTGCAACAATCTCCTAACTGGTCTACCTGTTTAAAATCTCTCCTCACTTCAATTTATTTACTACACTGCTACAAAATTCTTTTCCCCAAGGGTAAATCTGACCATATCACTATCCCTATTCAAAAAACTGCAGTGGTTTTCAAGGGCTTCTGGAACTTGTTTATTTTGTAAAGCCCTAAACAGTCTTGCTCCACAATCTCATTGACCAAAACTCAATCACCCACATCATGGGAACTGGCAATACTGGCATTCTCTGTTCCTTGAACACCACACTTCACCTCCAAATTCAATGCCTCTTCCACTCACCTGGAGTGTTACAGACTCACCTCAGCAAGTCCTTTCTGTACTTCTTTCTTTCTACACAAAGCCTTTCCTGAACCCTTCAACTGCTGAGAAAGTTCTCACTCTCTCAAAGTATCTTAAATATATGTAATACTTCATAGCTCTTTATTCTGTGTACACACATGTGTGTGTGTATATATTATTTTCTTCATGATTTTTTTCAACAAAATTTTTGTATGACATATACTTGAATATTTTGATATTTGAAACATGCATGCAATAAAAGTTTCTCTGAAGATCTGCAGTGCAACTGCTATATTAGGCAATTTATCCAAATTCATTCTACCAATAGTCAATATGGGGCCAACTATGGTGTCCTTAAACTATTATCCAGGACCTCACAGAAAACCAATCCAGTTTTTCCGATCCTCGTATGGAACCACAGGTGGAAACAAAATAGAAAATAGTGTAGTACACTGAAAAGAACACAATTTGGGTGTTAGAGGAACTGGATGAAAATCCAACCTCTGACACTTCCTATACAATTGTGGGCAAATGATTTAACTTCCTCAGCTTATCTGTAAAATGTGCAGAGTAGACTACATACCTCTGATACTCTGGTCAGAAAGGATAGGGCCTTAATTATGATAATAAGGAAAAAGAATTTAAATGAAAAAGGTGGTCATTGTCAACTTTTACTGGCAGGTGATTATGTTGCTATAGCACTATAAGTAACTAATGTTCTACGAAAAATACTTTTGCATGTTACTCCCAGGTCAAGCTGAGATTCTTTGAGGAAGACCTACTCTGTGTGAAGTAGTTCAGTTGGCTAAATGAGTGAGACATAATTTGGGGAAAGGGCACAGAGAAAGGGCAGAAAAAATAGTCTTCTAATTCCTGGAAATTCTAATTCTAATTGGCTGTTTAATATGACTCATGCTAAGATTAACATGCTGCCTGAAAGCTTGTAAAAACCACCTAACATCTAGAATTCATTCACATGAATTCCACAAATACTTATTTGGGCACTACATGGTTACGTTCTAAATATTACAAGAGATAAAAGAAGTCATAGTATCTCATAGTGACCAGTAGACAGGTCGTATGTGAAATTACGTAAAAAGAAAGGTACTATTCACTATGATTATTTAGCTCAGAAGAGTTCATGTTGACTATGAAGAAAAAGCTTTATAAAGGAACTGATACTTTAGCTGAGTTTTGAAAAATAAGTGTGACTGCAATATGTAAATGTGGCCTGTGTATTCCAGGTAAAAGAAAAAGTATAAATAAGCCATAAGAGAAAAAGCAGATGCTGGGAATAGCAAATGTTGCCAGCTAAAAAAGTATAAAGACTGGGCAGTGAGGTTAGAAAGGTAGACTGAGGCCAAATAAGAGAAAGCTTTAAATGTCAAACGAAGGAATTTGGTCTTAATTCAGTAGAAAAAAGGGAAAATCACTAAAGGATTTTGAATAAATAAGTATTATATTCCAATTCATAAGAGTGGGTTGGGGAAAGGAATGAGAGAACAGAAAAAACATAAGAAAGACCACTTGCAAGGTTGTTGGGCCTGAGTAGGTGCAATTGGGATGGAGAGAGACTGACTTATATGGGATATAAGAATAAAACAAAACAGAGCACCTGATTAGATGTGAGCATAAAGTAAACTTGGGCAAAAAAGAGGGAGGACTAAAATAATAATCATACATAGCGCTTTGAGCCTGGATAACTGACTGGTAAAACAGATATGCCACTTATATTCTCCTTTTTTCAAGAGGAAAAACTTCTTGAGGAGAAACATACAGCCTTGTATGAGGTGTTCCTAGAAACCTAAAGACAAGCAACTAAATAGTCCTAAGGTTTGAAAGAATAGATCATAAGAATGAGAGGAAATGGGTTTTTTCACTTTGTTTTATGGGTTCATTTGAGATATCTAATTCAAACCCAAATATAATGGGAATGAGCCTGTAAAATAGCCTGTAAGATTATTGATATAATGATGAACAACTGAAGTCTTCTGGTACTAGATTTTGTATAAAAGAAAACGAAAAGTTCAAGATGCAAAGAAGCTTAGTGTGTGTGTGTATGTGTGTATCCATATATCCATATCTCTCTCTCTCTCTCTCTCTCTCTCTCTCTCTCTCTCTCTCTCTCTCGTATATACGTATACACACATGCACACACACATTATTTTTCATGCAAGTAGCCTTATTGCTGTATGGGACCCATTGTTCCATAGATAGGCTCCCTGTAATGTCCTTGATCTTTCTTTGCTCTTATCTCCTTTTAATACACAGATTTGTTCTATTAGTTAAAGGGAAGGCAGGATTACCTTTTTTTTTTTTTTTTTAAACCAGTTTTAGGGTAAAGAATGGTTCACATCACTGATTATCACTTAAATCCCCACAAAGGCTGTCAACTCACCATTTTAACTATTGTGTCTATTTTAACTTGTGTCTATTCCAGGGATGGAGGAGATTAGAAACAAATTAGCTGACCAAAAGGCTGAAATCAATCAAAAGTCTGAGAGAGAACTGTAAAAAAGTCTCACTTTAGTAAGAAATATCCATAAGAAAAGGGAAAGAGTATTTTGATCTAAAGAACAGCAACTCTGAAAAAGACCCTAGAGAACAGATTTCTGAGAAGTAGAACTAGCCACTAGAAATAAATGCCACATGATGTCAAGGACCTGTAATTCTGAAGATCTGGGAGCGCTTCATTTGGGAACTCCTTTCAGATCTTAAAAGTCTATAATTTATCTTTGAGACTTGACTAAGGCTAGAAGAAATCAAGTTCAGAATGAAAAGCAATTGAGTATGAGAGGAGCATTAGAATTCAGGTCTTTCAGACTCTAGAGCTCCAAAGTTCCCAAGATATTTGAGAAGGTATTAAAATCACACTTTCAGGTCCCATCCAACCTATGCCAAAATGTAGAAGAGAAAGAAACTTCTTCCACTGTACCCCACTACACCTACCTTATTTCAATTTCATCAAGGCTAACAATCTTAAAATAAAATAAGGAAAATTAGATCCATACCCTAATAAAAAAGGTGGGGCATATTGCTCATTCAGGAAAGATGATACCTGGGGCAATAAAATCTTTTTTTTTTTTTTTAATTCTCAAATAAGCTTATTACTTATCCTAAAAAATAACCAGGATAAAGTCCTTCCATCTTTAACATGCATAAATGTACATATTTGTTCTGTAAAACAAAAAGTAATGCAACAGAATTGTTGGTCAGCTGTCAGTTTCACTTTCAGAAGCCAAGAAACATCCCAAACACTGTACTAAGTAAGTGCTTTACAAATAATATCTCATTTGATAAGAGTGACATGTTATATTTAAGATAAGGAGGCAACAATTCTAAAGAAAAATCTTACTTCTCCTTTAGTTCTTCTGCCGTTCCCTTATCAGGAAACATTGAGGAAATGGCTTCAAAAATCTTGTCAGAAGGAAATTTCCGAGGTGGGTGGCTTTCTTTATCTAAATTGAAATGAAAGACACATAAAAGTTTTAAGCGAACTAGTGAATTTTTTTTCCCATGGGAGTTAAATTCTTCAAATCAAAACTCAGACAAAAAACAATCATCAGGAGAGAATTTCTTTCAATTCTACCATTTTTCTATAATAAATTTGCAATGAATATAATGCAATAATGAATATGCAAAAGTAAAAAGAAATTACATTTAAAAATTATTTGTCTACCAGGTATGCGAGAAACAGCCTGGATTCTAAATTCCAGAATCTGAGTTCCAGTCCCACCTCTGCCACCAGCTTTGTAATCATAGGCAAGACACTTTATGCACTTAAAGCTTAGATTCCAAAAAATTGTAAAACAAAGGAATGGAAACTAGGTGACAGCCAAGATATCTGGCAATAATCCTAGGATTCTCTGATATCACATTCTTTAAGCTTAACCAACTAATAAAAAACAGCAATAAATTAGTGAGACCCAAAAGGGAGATTGGTAAGGAAGTTTTTGGGTTAGTATAAGGGAGGATCCCAAAAATATTAATGCAGATATTAGGCACATGATATAAATGAGCATAACCATACCTGATTATATTATTTTGAAAATATACTGTAATAAATATTATTTGAAGAATGTAATAAACATACCATCTCTGTTATCCTCTAAATCTTTTTGTTTTTCATCTCTCTCATCGGGATAATCCCCATCATCATCATCTTCATCATCACTGTACTGACCAAGAGCATTCACCAGCTCCACAAATATCTCATCATTTATAAATCCACATTCTGAAATTAATCACATTGAAATCGGGGGAGGAGGGGAACGGGAGGATTTATTTCGAGATAAAACAGTGTATCAATTAAAGCTAAAATAAAAATTATAAAGAAATCATTTAGGCAACCCTAGGGTTAAACCCTCATGTTCTGTGACCTGTTCCCATTACCCCTGAGTTAAACAGAGGACACACATGGACTATCTGGGACAAGTCACCTATCACAGTAGATTCTAGAGACAGATCTCCTGAAGAGAGCCTATATATACTCAACGGTAGCATTAACTGAATAATATCTTCCTCCTAAAGTCAATGCTACATTTTTAACAACCTTCTGGAGATACAACAACATAAAAAACCAATTTCTTTTTTCTTTTCTAAAACAACCAGCTCTCCCCTATTCCTCTCTTCCCTTTTTTTTTTTTTTTTAACTAAGTACAAAATAATGTCTTATTTCACAGAAAATTCAAGAGGCATGAAGACTCACAAAATTTTCAGGAATCCCACAGAAGACCCTCAAATGCCTATTACATGTATTGTTTTCCAAATAATAAGAAGGCCTTTCTAAAGAAATAAAGACAGCACCTGAATAACAAATAGCTGACTCCATTTCTCTCACTAGTGAATTACCCCTGGACCCACCCTCCATTTTATGGAAGAACGTAGGCCTGCCAAGCTTCCTTCTACTCTAGGCTCTTCTCCAGATTTCTGGGACTTCTAAACTATGGTCCCAGTTATCTTCTTCATCATTTTCACTGTTCCATCTCTCTCTCCCAACTTTTTAGTTCCCTTTTGCTTATAGTTTAAGAAATAAGCTCGTGTCTTTATTTTTATTTGTATTCCCATTTCTTAGCATAGTGCCAAGCATATAGTAAGCACTTAATAAATATTAGTTTCCTCTCTTCCAAATATTCACAAATCCATGTGGATTTCAGGCACTCAGCTGGCAGCCTGATACCTAGACCAGTGATGTGGACAAATGCTGATTCAACCAACATACAGACTATGGATCCCATAGATAAGTATCATTTCTCATCTAAACTTCTTACCCTACCTAGCATCTAGGGGAGTATTCTGCACTCAATGATTTTACTAAATTACACAAGTATTTGAGAAATATGTAGCTAATTCACATTTGACAGTGGATTGTCCCCCTGAATAATTCAGTTTATAATCTCCATTCTATTCCTGCCATTCAAGTTGAAAATAAATAAAATAAATGAGGAAAATTAGACATAGCAAAGAATGAATTATAACTTCTTCAGAACCTGTTGCCCTATGCTGAATGTATGAACTGGTCTATTCTCAAAAGAGTAAATATATCAGTGTACATAGCTCACCTCTATCTCCATGTACTTTTCCATCATAATTTTTTATTAGTTCTTCAATGAAAGTTCCATCCTGATCAAGAACCTCATCCCCCATATAAGGAATGTTATGTAAAACTGTTTCATCTTCCACCTAAAAGTGATTAAAACATTTAAAAGTCCAGTTTATCCAAAGTGGCAAAAGAGAAAATCATTCAGTGCTGCTTTCTTATTGAACATTATATGAACACAGTTCTGGGGTTTATCCACGTGTTATAATCCAAATCTTAAGCGGAAAAGCAAAAGATCTTTGTGCCACAAAGACAAAATCCAAAAAATTTTTTCACTAGTCAACCAAGAATTACCGAGTGGCCCATTTTGGAAAAAGCACAGATGTAGGCTCCATAGGAAGCTGTAAATGAAAAACAGATAACACATACACGGATATAAATCCGTATAAAGGCAGAGAAGTATCATTTCTAAAAGATCTCCATAATAAAGATTGCCTTACTTTTAACTAATGACCTACTTTTTCCAAGTTTAAATGATACAAAATACTAGCGCAACCAATAAATAAATAAAAAACCAGACAGTCCTTTAAAATTTATGGTACCAGGATATCACCTATATATAAAACTATAGACTACTTACTTCAAAGTGAAGGAATAAACACTTTAGTATTAGGATAAGAGATGTGTATCAACTGAGTGAAGTTATTCAAGGAAGGCTGAATGAGGAATGTGACTTTGTAGCCAAGTTTAGAAGAAGGAGAGGGCCAAGGCTTAGCACAGGGATCAGGAGGAGGAGGGCACTTTGGGAAGAAAAAAAACACAATAAGAAGCAACTCATATGCAAAGGACAGAAGGCAGTCTTTTTGTGGATAGAGGAAAGCTCTCATCTGAGAAAAGCAAGAAATAAAGGTAATTTAATAATTGATGGAGGTCCTAGTTCCACATGTCTGAGTATTCTGGCTTCATGGAGAGAAAATAGGAAATGACATTCTGAGTGACAGTTCAAAACACACTTTCAAAAGACAGCTATGAACATGAAATAACTATGGATCTGGAATCTATAGCAAAAGTGTAAAAAACTTAAAAGGGACAGATTTGGGGAATTGTAAAATATGACCACCTGGTAAAGAAAATTGACCAGATACTAAGAGTATAAGCTTGAGAGTTAACAAGGATAATGTAATGGTTTCTTTCACAGGAGGTTAAAGTAAGAGGTTAGTTTTTGATGTTGACACACACAAAAAAAATCAAACTTTTGCTATATTCCCCTTACAAGGGCTTTCAAATTTATATCAAAAATTCTGTTTTTTCACTCTCATTCATTCCTTTTCATTAATCTGCTTTCTCTTAGATATATTTCTCTGGTTGAAAATTATGATTGTAACATTTGATAGTTACTACCCTTTGCAAATAAATCTATCCCCCCAAAACTTTTATTCTGCAGTAAAGGAAAAACAGTCTCACAATGTTAAGGGGCAGAAAATATATATGTTTTAAAATACCATTTGACTGCAACCTTAGAAACTAATATGTATTACATCTTTTTTTTTTTTCTCCTCCCCTTCACCAGATTCTGCTATAATCAGATTGAGATTCTAAAAACCATTTCTGGAACAAATAATAAAACCTCATGCATTTGAATATACCCTGCCACCTTACTAAAGTAAGCCAAGAGTATAAACACAATTAAAAAGGAAATTTTTAAACCTCTTGAGATTTTCATGAAATCATCCACTTACATAAAGACAATTGGTGAGTTTATTAATACTAATCTCAACTATTTTCTAAAATGTAATGTAGTTCCATCTATTTCACATGAGGGCAATAGAACTTATTCTTCAAATATCTCATAAATCTTTAAGTCTTCTTGCTCTTTCAGCTTTCTTTTAGCTAACACCCCACTTTGGGTGAATAAAGTTTTATATAAGGTAGAATATATTCAGATGCAGCCTGGATCAAACATATTTTCCACATCTATTTTCAACCTAAATACACAGTACTATTCATGTTCTTTCCATTCTGATGCAAAAATATTTTACAAAAAGCTGCCATAATATCTGAGATTTTGGCTACTGAGCTACAATATAAAATAAGCACTATGTTAGTTAAAGGTAGGAATAAGATGTTAATTTTTTTTTTAACAGAAATACAACTGAAAGATGAGAAAAAGAAGGAATATATGCACAGGTAAATACTATCTATATAAACAAAACTAGTTGACAATAAATAGAATGCTTTATAATGTCAAGCCTTAAATTATTTGATATTTCCATTTGAGAGATGTACCTAAATTAAAGTATTCCTTCTATGGTTTGCTATTTATCCTACTTCGCTATAAATATAGCCTCTAGCTACAATTTTGATTAAAATAACCAAGAAAAACTGCTAATTTTGTCAGGTGGAAAGTCAGTAAGTAACAAATGATTTATACAAATAAAAAATCTGTATAAACTACTTACAGGAATGTGAAGTGATAATTCATTATTTTTATAAAGCCCTATTTGCCTAGTCTTTTAAGTAACAGACATTTTAACAATCAGTCCAAATATTAAATATCTATCAATCTAATACTGATTTAATAGTTTTAAGTTGAAAAATTGGCTTATGCTGATAACACTAAGAAAAAAATGGTATGCCAAAAAAAAAAAAAAAAAAAATCAAAGGCTAAATTTATTATCTCTGTTGAAAATCTATTATTTCATCTTCAGGGCTCCCTCCTTTCCTGGAGTTTTCTTTAAGTACTGGTTTTACAGATTAAATATTTTCAAGAAAATTTGAGGGCAAAGAAAAGATACCAGGAAAACTATTTTCAACCTCTTGAGAATAAAAACAAAACAGCCCTTAAGTGACAAATTAAGTCCACAAGAAAATATGCTTTGTATATTTTCCCGAGATTCAGTTTACACATAATCTTCTATTGCTTGTATAAAGTAAAGCAATTCTATATAACAGGGAAGGTTGACCTTGTGATACAATCCTGCTCAAATATAGGGGGAAAAATCTCCACAAGTATCTATACATAAACAATTCAATTTTTTTTCATTTTTGACTTTATTTTCATTTAGCAAGAGTATCTATCCATGCATCAAATTTACTTGTATTTTTATCTTTAAAAAGAAGTTAGTGGGTCTTAAATTTGAAACATTAAAGGGAATAATAGGCATTATAGTATATGGAACAAAGGACCAGTCTTAGGACCTAAACAACTTGGCTTCAAGTCCTCCATGACAGATTAAAACTCGGTGACCCAGAGCTACTCATTTAATTTCCCAGTTACCTCCTTGCAATTCCCTACAATAAATTGCAGAATTGTTTAACTTATCTTCCTTAATGAGAATGCTCTATACTGATGGAACTAAGAAAAGGTTAAAAGAAAGAGGAAGTTTTTAATCTCAGGCTAACTTAGGGGAGAAAAAACAAAAACAAACAAACAAACAAAAACCAGTAAGGCTGTACAAAACTAAAAGAAAGTACTATAAAGATGACCAGACTAACAAGTATCTAATACACAATTTGAGCTCAGGTCTTCTTCACTCCAGATCTAGCACCTGTTACATACTATTCTTCAAATACTGTCTAAATATTAATTTATTAACTAAAATTAGAAGTTCCTAATACAAACAGATATAATAACCAACTTTATGTTAACATTCAAATATAACAATAGTGTGCTAAGGGTATATGTAGATTTAAATAACTAGCTTTATCTTTTTTCTAAGGTCAAGCTTTTGTTGAGTATGTTTTTCCAAGCCCTCATTTAGAAAATTATAAACATCAATAAGTTAAGAAAAACCCTCAAAGAAACACAATTAGAAAGGAGTAACAAAAAAAGGAAAAAAGTAGGAAATGGAGATTCTAGGATGAACTTTTCTGTGAAACACACTGATCAATTGAAATTCACAGTATAGTTATGACTTTTTTGGGGGGCTTTACTTGCCTAGTTCACCTTATAAAGAGAAAAATTATCTATATGTTTATATAAAGTTAGCTACATTTCAAATAGATGAGATATAACATTTTACTTACCATAAAATTCTGCTGCAGAGGAGACCAAGAATACATTATAGGTACTGAAGCAACAGCATTCAGAGTCTTTAAGGGAATGACTTGTTTTGGAAAATCCAAATCACTAGTCACAGAGCACTAAAAGAGAAAAAAAAAATTAAATTTATTCTTCTAAAGATAAGTGTTAGAGAGCTAAGTTAAAGCAAACCATCTATCATTGTAACCATCAACTTTTTTTAAATGCTGCTATATTAAATAATTTTGAAAAATAAATTTACATTACTGGTAAATTTCTTGAAACAAAAAGAATTTTTAAAAATTCTTTACATAAAATGAAGAAAATCTAGACCCTCAGAAAAAACTATTTTCTTTCAAAATATCCACCAATCTTTTCCATACTTACCAATATCACAGCAGTTGTACATTTTATATCGATAACTCTTGCTCAAACCTAAAGATCATATCATGACTACATTTTTGGATCATCAACATAATTGATCAGTACATTGGAAAAGTCCAAAACGATGTACAACACTTACGACTTTATCTCTTCAAAAGAACTGGCATCCTCTTATCTCTTCTTTCATGTCTTATTTGTTCTTTATAATTTTGCAACATTCACTTTTGTTTTTATTGTATGGTTGTTCTTTCCATTTACATCATTGTAGTTATTAGATATATTATTTTCTTGGCTCTACTTCACTTAGCATTAGTTCATGGAGACTTTTTAAATTTGTATTCATTACATACATCATTTCTATACAGTATAATAATATTCTACTGTCTTCATGTACTCCTAAGCCATTCCCCAATTCCACAAAATATTTAAAAGAATGAAAACAAAGTTTTCAGTATATGCCTTCCATAGAAGATTTTTAGAAAGACACAGACAGGATTCACCCAGGATAAAAGGAAATGAGTGGGTTGTGACCTATACCAATGAAGTTTAAGACCCATTGAAATAATGGAGAATGGAACGGAATTAATTTTTTTTTTGTAATCATGAAAAAAATTATGCTCCCTATTTTTAAACAATAAGTGAGTTTAATTTTTTGCTGTTAAAATTTTTCAATGGGATAAAAAAAATTATCACTTCTAGATTTTCAACTCAGTTCTAAACCTACTTAAAGATGTAACTTTAGGACCGTGAATAAGGTTAACAATGAAATGTTACCAGGAACTTTTTATTTCATTCATAAAACATGAGTGATTAGATCATTCTTTTTCTCAAGATGTGTCAGTAGCTCCCAGTTGCCTCTAGGGTAAGATTGTCCTATAAATCTCTTCTAGCTCTCATCTCTACCCTTCAGGGTAGGGGCACAATTCTCTGTGTTCCAAACAAACTGACCTATTAGTAAATCCTTATTCCCATTATCCCATCTCCCACCTTAGTCTTTACACAGGCTGCCATATCTCTTGGAATCCTCAATACCCTGCAACACTAATTTGAAGTACCTACCTCTTCCTAGTGTCCCCCTAAAACTACTTTGTATTTATTTTGTACAAATCTTGTATTTACTTATCTAAATACATGCTGATTTTCCCCAATAGAACATGTTCCTTGATGGTACTATTTTGTTTCTATCTTTCTAAATCCAGCCTGCACTTCAAAGCCTCCGACATAAGCAGGCTCTTAATTGTCTATTGAATTGACCTAAACTTATTAAAGTAGAATTCTGCTTTAATTTAACTAGCACCCTTAATATGGAAACATCTAAAATTTTCCAGCAATTTTTTTCTCTAAAAATATATACCATCCTGATTTATACAACAAAAACTCAAAGAAAGACCTAGGAAGATTTTTCATTCCATAAATCTTCATAAAATATCACTTAATCTGATCCTACCATTTCTAAAAGATCATTATGAAATTTTCCACTTCCATGTTCTTTCTGAAGAAGAAAAATTGTGTTGTAGAACTTATATAGTGCCAGGGTGGTGAGGGAATCTGTAAATGGGAGAGGTACAACAGTGAAGTAGAAGCAAAGCTTACTGATAATTAAGTAGGATTTCTCCAAAGATGGAGAGAATTATCCCATGCCAGTTAAACAAGTAACTATGTGGCTGAAACAATGGAAACCAGGAAAGCCAAACTGAAAATAGGAGTTGTAAAAATACAAGAGCAAAGAGTCTAAGCAGCAGAATCCAAGCAGAAATTGTTTTATGGAAGTTCAAGGGAAGATCAGGACACAGCCCAACAGATCTCAATGGAATATACCTAAGAGACATGGCTGGACTGTCCTTATACACAAAAAGAACTACCAAGACAAAAGAAAAAGGAAGCAGGAAGTGATGCAGAATTTGTTTTTAAACATAGTTTACAGATTCCCACGGTTTCTATAAACTTAAATCTAATTCCATTTCTCAAAAAAAAAAAAAAAAAAAAAAAGGAAAGAAAGAAAGAACTACCACATTATCCACAAGTCACTAAATAGCAATCAAATTTTGGGTTAACAGTATGACAACCACTAGGAGAACTATCTGAGGAAGCAGTAGTACATTGACTGTAGGGGAGAGAGAAGTATGTAAAAAAATTTATCAGAAACTGAGACTTGAGAGGGCTTTCCAGCAATGGTAAATAATTAAAAGTTGTTATAGCTAGAAAATATATTTATCAGATTGAAAACAGCTGTAATCTCTATAGTTTTCAAGGTTTTCCCCAAAAAATTGGAAGGTGAGTTAAGGAAACGAGAAATTGCCTGCTAGACACAATGGACTGTCCTAGGATTCTAAGTTTTAAATTCAAGGAAACTGTGTTCTTTATCATGAATTAAAGTTCAAAGTCTAGCTCTCACTAAAAAAAAACCCACAGGCTCAAAGCTGGCAAAAAACAAAGGAATTGTTAGAATAAATCATACTCCTTTACTCTTTTGTTCTGCCAGTTTGTATCTATAAAGATGGTTAAATAAGGAAAGCATGCAGGAGTAACTGGTATGGGCCAAGTTAAATGCTAGGGAATGGTTGTCCAACAATTTTCTCAGGCAGTACAAGATAGTATAAAGTTCATTTCTAGGACAAAGCAATGCCTACCCTTGAAAAAGACCATCTACAGTCTTTTGATTCAAGGACAACATATTATCAATCCCATCAAACATATAATTAAGCATTTACTAAGTGCCAGGCACTATACTAAACAATCAAGATACAAAGGTAAAAACATGCTCCCTGCCCCTCAAGAAGCTTACATTCTAATGGAAGAGACAATTATGTACACATAAAATATATAATGCGTAAGCTACAGGTAATTATATTTTCTCCTTTCAAACTGTGTTGTGATTTCTAACTCTAGATTCTCAATAGCCTTTTAATCAGGGTCTGTCTACTGAAAGAATCACCAAGTCTCTTTTTTGGTTAAGTTGGAATCCTGGTGCTATCACTACCTATGTGACCTTAAGCAACAACACCTTCAGCTTCTTGATCTACAAAATTAAAGGACTGGACTAACAAGTCTGAACTTCAGGTTGGGGAAGAAGTACTTTTATTTTCTTAGCCTGAAGACTGTTCTAATGAACTTACGAAAACATTGCCTGAGTAACTTTCCTTTTTTTGTTTTTGCAGCATTTATTCATACATGTCTTGAGTTGTTTACTAGATCTAAGTGTGTGGAACCGTACAAGACCGCCCTTTCCCAAATTAACTAATGGGTACAAAGAAAGTATTTATTTAATCCCAGCAGGGAAAGGCCCAGACACACAGCTGGGAGCCATCACAACTCCAGCCAGGTGCTCCTGGAAGCTACCTGCTTCCGCCTTGTCCAAGGTTTAAAAGCTAAAGATCCAAGCTCCTTCAACTGGACAGACTAAAAAGAAGCAATCCTCCTTGACCAATGGTCACCAAAGCTGTCTACCTCCTGTGGATCATGTCACTTCCCATGGGTGTGACTTGCCTGACCTTTAGACCACTGGACTACCTGTAACCTAGGGTCAAAGACTGAGAATAGGGATCATGTGACTTCCTGAAACCTGAGTCCAAAGACCTCATCTTTCCATTCTAGGTATAGGATCATGTGACCCAGGCCCAGTATCAATACTGAAAAAGCTTCATTTAATCCATCTCATTCACAGGTTACATTTCTTTCTGCTATTAATTTCTTTAGTGATTTATCTGCTTATTATATTTAAGATCCTTGATTTCTCTTCTTCCTGAGATCTTTAGTAATTTCAGTCTTTTTTTTCCTCCTTATTTTCCCTCTATAACTCATTTTCTATGTCCCTGATTTGCCTCCTCTGATGACTGTTTCTTTAGGGGCTGAATCTCAAAGCATCTAAGCGTTTTCTCATGCTGGATAAATTCACAGTACACCAATTGGCCTAATTCTCTACCCTGAGTAACTTTTAGGTAGACAGATTAGGTCTCACTTGGGTACTGAGTACTTTCCTTCAGGACTGCTTAATGGATATAGATGATAGCTTAGTGGAATATCTTATAGTCACTCTTTATCTTATCCCATTCCCTCTGTTCCTCAGTTATGAGATTATCAGCAGTTCAAAGATCTGCCATGATGATGCTATCAGGCTGATTTTTACAATCTGGGTCTATGAAGATTAGGGAGAATTCTATTTTAAGCCCAGATACATCCTGCCTCTATCCTGGTTTTCCTGGGTTTTGTTCTGGCTTCCCTACAAAAGCTGCACAAAGCAGCAATGGCTGTGTGGCCCATGGTCCCAGAGAGCCCCAGTAGTCAGAAGTGTTTAAAAAAAAAAAAAAAAAAAAAGAAAGAAAGAAAAAGAAATGAAAACTGGGTTGCAGGATAGGATTGTGTTGCCAGTGCTGGAGAGAGGTGCTGAGTGAGTTCAGGGTGGAAGATAGGTCATAAGCTTATTTGTTTCGTAACTTTCTTTTGGATGCTGGAAATCCAAAATCATGTAGATAGCTGAAGTTTCTTTATCTCTGGCTCACAATTTCTGTTTTGGAGAGGTTTCTGAAATCAAGAGGATCAGAGAAAATGTCTAGTCCCCTCATTTATCACATGGCCTAGCAGTCTTCAAAGTGGCCTTAGAAGCCACTACAGACTAAAAAAATCCCTATCCCTGATCTATTCCCAAGACATCAACTTTTTAAAATCCTGAAGATTACAAAAGAATCAGACAGAAATTCAGAACCCTCCCACCCAATAAATAAACCCTTTCCCTATCCCCAAATATTAATCTTTTGCTTAATTTACAGTGAGAGAGAACTCATTACTTTATGAAATAAGCCATTCTATTTTTGGACACCTAATAATCAGAAAGGTTTTCCTTATGTGAGGTCAAAAATCTTCTAACATGGTCCTTAGTTCTTTCTGCCCACCTTTCAAAAATCTGACAGTTTTTGAGTTCTCACTAAGACATTTCTCTAGTTAAACATCTTCAATTCTTTAAACTATTTTTTATGATAGTTTTGCAACCCCTCACCATGTTAATTATCCTTCCCAAGTACTTTGACAATTGTGGCCCTTCTCCTTTTCAGATGATGCCCATAAACACACACCTCAGTTATGGTCTCACCAGTACAGAGGTCAACCTCATTCTCCTACAATTCTATTAATGGAGACTAAGATCAGATTAAGGTTTTTTGGCAAACTCCTAACACTCTTTATTCATATTAGGCTACCCTGCCTTGCTCCAATGCAATAAACTAAAATTAAAATTTGTACAATTGGCTTTTTATCCTAAATGTCAGTCTGTTCATTCATCCCTGTCAAATTTCATCTTGTTTCCACTCATAACTAAAGCTTTCTGGAATCTTATTCTACCATCTAATACAACAGCTAACCAGTCATTTATAAAATTGATAAATCTCTTATCTCTCATTTGATTTTGGAGCTCTCCAACCTGGAGATAAATTGCTCTGGTGAATAAAAGTACAATTACTTAACACACTACATTTTGCCAGTGCCAGTGCTTTAAATCCATCCAGCAACACTCTGGAAACTAGGGCATATAGGGCATCTAAATATATGCCCTATTCTCATTTAAATACTCCCATGTTCCTGTAAACTATTTTTCACTTCTTGCTACTGAAACTTTACTCCCCTCAGTATTCCATTGTTACTTGAAAAGGCCTCACAACTGACTACCAGATAAATCCTCTCACTCTCAGTAATTTCTCATGCCTTTTCTATGGCTATCATTCCCCATAATTGTCCTGTTCCTCTTTTATTAGAATGTAAGGATGCTTACATTATAATAGCAAACGTATCAGTTCTGAATATTATCCCTAATAATTAGCACAGTGCCTAGAATGAGGTGCTTTAATGTTTTTTATTCATACATTCATTCACCTATATTTTTAAAATCATTAATAAAAAGTCTGAATTACTTTTAATAGGACTGAATCCAGTATTATATTCCTCTGAGCAAGGTCTTTTAATCAATACCTGCATCAATACAGGCAACTCCGATCCATGTAACTAGAGTGTCCCAGTAAAGATCCATACTCAATCCCCCAGGACCGACAGGCATTTTCTGACAAAGGAAGAGTTCTATCAGACAGAGTAATAGAAGGATGGAAAGCTGAAGCTAGTAAAGTGGAAAGAGATCAAATAAAGCAAGACAGAAGATTACTTCTCAAACCTTGGACATAAGGATACTAGAAGGTATTCCAGCCTTCGAGGTAACAAACACATTAAGTTTCCCAGGAATCAAAGGGGTTCTGAGAAAACTTCCTTTCTTAGACGTAATAAGGAAGCCCTGAAACCCTCACTGTACCTATGGAAGTAATAACAATGGTATGAGATCTTGATTCTATAACTAGTACTCTACTCCCAGAATTAAAAACAACAACAATGACCCAAAAAAAAAAAACCCTAAACCCCAAAATCCTGTTTTTTTCCAAAATGAAGATAAGAAAAAAGTCAGTATGGCTTGACAGGGGAAACTTGGTCCAGAAGCATTACCAATAACTTTCAGGGGAAAAAAGTCATTCCCAAGTGCAAATATTCATGTATTTTATTTGACTGAAAAAAAGGGCAATGACTCTCCTATAACTCTGATCCTACTGATCCATCACTCTGTCTCCTCTCTGATACTCTTTTCTCTAGATTTTCTGGACATCACTCTATCCTGGCTTTCCTCCAATCTGACACCTTTTCTTTTTTCTTTATTGGATCATCCCCTAATCATAAGTCCACAGGTCTCTCAGGATTCTCTCTTATGCCTTCTTTTCTTCCTCCTACTTGATCCCATTAATTCTCATGGATTTAATTATCGTTTCTATACAGATTCTCAAATCTACCCATCCTGCTTCAGTGTCTCTGCTGACATCTACTCTCTCATTTCCAACTATCTTTTAGACATTTTAAACTGGATGTCCAGTAGACATCTTAAACTCAATATAGAAAAAAAAAAAAAAAAAAAAGAAATTTCCCAGAAAAATCTTTTCTTCCTTCTACCTTTCCTACTATAGTAGAGAGTAACACCATTCTCCCAATCCTTGAGGCTTGCAACCTAAGAATCATCTTGGATTCTTTTCACTTACATCCAAACTGTTACCAAGATCTACAGACTCCCCCACTTCTGTACATGACATTGCCACCACTCTAGAACAGGCTCTCATCACCTCATCCCTTGATTATTGCAATAGCCTGCTGGTGGGTTGGTTTGCTTTGAAA